>PVHP010003775.1:0-59601 GCA_004024765.1 Zapus hudsonius
AGAGAGAGAGAGAGAGAGAGAGAGAGAGTGCACCAGGGCCACCACCTTGTGGGTCTGGCCTATGTGGGTCCTGGGGAATTGAACCCGGGGCCTTAGGCACTGGAGGCAAGTGCCATAACCCCTGAGCCATCTCTCCAGCCCCTTGTAGTGACAAATAACCCAACCAAAAGGCAGCTTTTGGAGGAAATGGGTTTATTTTGGCTTACAGACTCGAGGGGAATCTCCCTGATGGCAGGGAAAATGACGGCATGAGCAGAGGGTGGACATCACCTCCGCCACAGCACTGAAAACAGTGGCAGGAAAGTGTGACAACACTGGTAAGGGGAAGCTGGCTTAGAACACCCATAAGCCTGCCCCCAACGTCACAGCTCCAACAAGGCCCCAATTCTAAAACTGCCATCAACTGGGGATCAAGCATTCAGAACACATTAAGTTTAGGGGGGACACTGGAATCAAACACTACAGTTGGAGAGGAGTCTGAATATAGAATAAAGCCAATATGGCTTAATATCTTGAGAGGATATTAACATTTCTTCCCTGTAGACCAGGCTAAGGTGCAGTGCAGAGAAAGAGGTAGAAAAAGCGAGCACTGTGATAGAGGTTTCTGTTGTTTTCTTTGTCACCTTTCCTACTAAAAGCTTCACAAAAACATTCATGCACGGAGTTTCAGGCTGCAATTCGATTACTCAGGTATCATTTAGGAAATGATTTTGTCCTCCTTACGAAGCAAAATCTCATCACAGCAAGTGAAACGTACAATGTGCTCATAAGCTCAAAATTCACTTCCAAACATTAACCAGGTTCTTTAAAATTCTGAACTCGAACTCCCATGTATCACTTCTCACATGACTGTGATAATGCCTGAGTGTCAACAGAGGAGGGATTTCTTTTAGTTGATGGTCTTTGAGGGTTCATTGCATAGATGGCTGACCCCATGTCCTAGGACAAGACATCAGGGCTGCAGGAGAGTGTGGTGGACAGCTTTCACAGGGAAGGGGGGGGACTGAGAAATAGGAAGCACGTAGGGATTAGGGACCTCCAAAGATTACCCCCTAACGACCTACTTTCTCTAGGTTTGCCCCACCTCTTAATTTTCAGAGCCTCCCAAAATAGCACTGCCATCTGGGGACCAAGCATTCAAATTCTGACATTACATATACTCATGCTATAAAATTATATAAATCACTGTTCTGGGACTCAACTTTCTAAATCCTTAAGAGAGATCTACAATTCCTCTAATAAATTGCTCTTCCTTTAAAAAAAAATTGCAAGCTTCTTAAGTGTTAAGATTATGGGGCTTGGAGGATGACTCAGCAGATAAAGGTTCGTGCTTGCAAAGCCCAGTGGACAAAGCAGAGCATGTATATGGAGTTTCTTCGCAGTGGCAGGAGGCCCCTGTTTACTCTCTCTTTCTCCAAACAAACAAAGAAACAAACAAATTGTTTTAAAAGTAGTTGATTTATGTGAGAAAGAGAGAGAGAGGCAAAGAACTCCAGACGCATGCGTTCCGTTGTGTATCTGGCTTTACGTGAGTACTGGGGAATCGAACCTGGGTCCTTAGCCTTTGCAAGCAAGTGTCTTAACCACTGAGGCATTGCTCTAGCCCCTAAGCTATTTTTTTAAATGTTAATATTAAAGAATGGTAGGAAATTTATTGGGAAGATGCTAATGAAAGTACTATTCTAGATTAAAAGTTAGTTCTCGCTGGGCATGGTGGCGCACGCCTTTAATCCAGGCACTGGGGAGACAGAGTAGGAGGATCACTCTGAGTTCAAGGCCACCCTGAGACTCCATAGTGAATTCCAGGCCAGCCTGGGCTAGAGTGAGACCCTACCTCGAAAAAACACAAAAAAGTTACTTGTCTACTTTTTAGTTTTACTTTACACAATCATCCATGGCTATTTTATATGATTGTGATAAAATATACAGTTCAAAGTCTTTTTTTAAAGGTAGGGTCGCACCCTAGCCCAGGCTGACCTGAAATTAGTTCCAGACTGGCCTCAAACTCACAGTGGTCCTCCTACCTCTGCCTCCAGAGTGCTGGGATTAAAGGCGTGCATCACCATGTCCGGCTTCTCATCAAAGTTTAAGAAATAGTAATATAGAGGGCTGGAGAGATGGCTCAACAGTTAAGGCACTTGCCTCTAGTGCCTAAGGCCCAGGGTTCAATTCCCCAGGACCCACATAAGCTAGACCCACAAGATGGTGCCCCTGGTTCTCTCTCTCTCTCCCTCCCTCTCTTTCTCTCTATCTCTATCTCTCTCTTTCTCTCTCTGTGTATCTCTCTGCTTGAAAATGAATAAATAAAATATTTTTTAAAAAAAGGAAAAAAAGAAATAGTAATATAGAGATCCATGACACCCCAGACTAGTATAATTTACTTCCTCATTTAACAAAAATGTGGGCTGGGGAGATGGTTCAATGACTGAAGGTAATTGCTTTAGAAGCCTGTTGGCCCAACTTTGATTTCCCGGTACCCACACCACATAAAGCTAGATGCACAAAGTGACACATGAGTCTGGAGTTCGTTTTTAGTGGCAAGAGGTCCTGGCATGTCCGTGCTCTTTCACGCACACACATAAATAAAATAAAGATATTTTTAAAGTGCATTTGGCATTTACTTTTATATAAAGAATAATGGTTAATGCCTTTGCGTTAGACGAATGCAAACAAAAAAAGCTCTTGGTGACCTTCCTAGAATTTCTGCAGAGAGTCAGGCCCACACACACTAGTTACATAAACTGAAGAGCTATAAGTGACTTATTTTTGCAATAACAGGTAACTTTTTCCTATCTAACCCAGATTATCAATGTATTTTAGGCATAGAGTTAAACTTCCTTCCTATACAGTAAGTTCTTGGTTTCTAAAAATTGCTTCCTAGTTCCTGTATCAAAGGTGACTTCATTTTCTGTGGGTGACATATTTATGTTATTTTAAAAGTTTTATGGTATATTTTTTGATCTTTGAGTGAAAAATCATTATATAAATGTCATTTGTCATTATCGTAGAAACATTTAGCTGTGGGAGAAAGCGCTTTAAATATAGCCAAGAACTCCTGCCTTGAACAAGACAATGTACTTTTTATAATAAACAGAAATGTTCAGCTACTGGAGCCATATCCTATTGGATGTGTGCTTGTTGGTCATTTCGTGTTCAGCTGGTCTATATGTTTAGAACTTCTGTTCACAGGTCAGTACCATGATGTGTTAGAGTTTTCTGAAAACAAACAAACAACTTCAGGGTAGGGTTTGGGGTTGTGGCTCAGTACAGAGCACTGGCTTGATGCCTGCAAAGAAGCCCAGGGTTCACTGAATTCTAGGCTATCCATGGTCCCCTTCCACAAAGACTGATCCAGACGGCCCACAGAGGAGGATATCCAGCTGACTGGGGATGGGGAAGGGGGGCAATGAGGAATCGGGGATAATAACTCAGTGTTGGCCCACTAAACAATGTAACTCATTATGGACAATAAAAAAGAAAAAAAAATAAACATTCCCTGTCACAAGGACTGATCCAGACGACCCACAGAGGAGGATATCCAGCTGACTGGGGATGGGGAAGGGGGGCAATGAGGAATCGGGGATAATAACTCATGGTTGGCCCACTAAACAATGTAACTCATTATGGACAATAAAAATAAATGAATGAATGAATGAATGAATGAATAAATAAATAAATAAATAAATAAGAAGCCCAAGGTTCAATACCAGCAACGGAAAAGCAAACCAACCAACCCACAGAGTGCTGCTCCATGCTGGGAGTCAACAGCCGGAGCCTCAGTGAGAGAGGAGATTATACCGAAATCAAAGCATGTTTCCAGAGGAAAAGGAAGAAGTGTAGGTGGTCCTCCTGTGTGCATAAAAAACGTGGACGATCCGACAGAAGGGAAGTGTGGGGAAATGAGTTACCGTCTGCACTGTTTGCTCTCTTTCTCTGGTAGAGTTTGTGCTACTTACAAAGCTTTAGTGGCTGGAAGAAAATTGTCACTTTAAGATGGGTATGGTGGTGCAAACCTGTAATCCCAGCACCCAGGAGCCTGAGGCAGGAAGCTTGAGAGTTCAAGACCAGCTTGGGATACATAGTGAGTTCCAGAACAGCTGAAGCTACACATAGCAAGACCCTGCATCCACAAACCAACCAACCAGAACAGTTACCGTTTCATCTCAGTAAACATCATTCTAGGCTGCTCCCTGCATAGTTTTGAGTATTGCTGTGCTGTCTCTAGTGCTTAGTGACAGGTCTTCAGGAAAATGCTTGCCAGAGGCAATGGAAGGGTAGAAAGAATTACTGATTTCTGCTTGTTTCCTTTTCTTCCTGCCCCGATCTTTTACCTCCACGCAGCATGATGGTCACCGGGTATCATCAGCACACATAGGAAATCACTACTGCTCTCTTCCCATCACGGGCATTACCTACCATGTGCCAGTTCAATGACTTTCTTTGGTAGTCTCTGCCTGAACACGAACATGTCATTTCTGTAGCTTTACGGCCAGGCTGGAACAAAACCAGCAGGAGTGGTAACGGTGAATGTATTTGTCAACTGGGTGGGATCTGGACTCAGCCAGGAGACACACCCATTGGTATGTCTGAGGGAGTTTCCAGAAAGGATGAACAAAGGGGAGTGGGGGAGACCCTTCTCAGAATGAACAGCACCTTCCAAGGGTGGCCCAGATATGAAGAGATCTGAGGAAAACATGTTGCTTTCTTACCTTGGCTTCTTTCTTAGTAAATGGTCCTCCAGGCTCCAGGTTCTCAGCAGCTGTTCAGGGGTCTTCCAGGCCTTGAGGGCAGAGTGGGGCTGCTGAGACACCCAACTCCATGATCCGGGCAGCTACTGGCCTCTCAGCCTCTGCATTCTTTGAACTATCCAGTCCCTATGATGTAAGTCAATAAAATCCATCCTATTTCATCATCATCACACGTGTACACACACACACACACACACACACACACACACACACACACACACACACCCTCTCGGTTCTATCTGTTCTATTCCTCAAGAACAAGCCCGATACATTAGCCACACATGGTTCTTTAATTTAACTTAAAAAATGAAAATTTGGTTTCTCAGTTGAACTTATAGTTTAAAAGCGTCATGTGACTAATGGTCGCTATGCTGCCATAGATCCAGAATATTTTCATCGTCATAGGTGATGCTTTGGTATGCCTCTGCTTTAAGGGAACTTCAGTGAGGAGTGCTGAGAGGTGAGTTCTTAGAAAAGAGACTGGCAGACATCAAGGAAGGCAGAGGACCTTCGTAGTCATCATTTAAGCTTTCCCAATCCAACAGTTCCTTTCTGGTAATGCCTTCTTCTCTAATTCATCCGTGTGGGTCACATGGGGGCTTATTATGGATTGACACTAGAATGCCCTCCCTAGACTCATGGGTTCACTCACAATCCCAGCTTGCTATATTGAGAGACGCTGGAAACTTTAGAGGGTAGGACCTAGCTGTCCGCAGCAGGTTTAGGAGTATCATGTCCCTGACGCTTTCCTGCTGGGGTCTTTGCTTTCTGTCCAACACAAGTTGGGAACCTGATCTATCACTATAATGATGATGCTCTGCCCAGAGTGCATGGGGCCAGGCAGTCGTGGACTGAACCCTCTGAAACCCTGAGCCAAAATATCCTCCCGTTTGTATGAGACATTCTGGTCACAGTGAAGAACAGCAGCCATTACAGGGCTAACACATTCTTCTATGACCCTACTGTGATATGGAGGACCATTCAGAAGTATACACCTGATACAAGAAGGATTAATTTTAGTATCTTTTGACTAGTCTGTGGAATGGTCGCTTATTTACTTTGAGATAATGACACCTTGCTTTTTGGTGGTAGAATTTACAGTTTTGGGCCCAGAAGTTTGGCAGAACTTAGGCATTATAAAGCTTGTAATCTCTCAAGGCTTTTTCAGCCACTGAAAAAGTCAACCGGTGGTAACCAAGCAACATGAAGCCAAGGGAGAAGTCAGCCTGTGGTAACCAAGCAACATGAAGCCAAGAGAGAAGTCAGCCTGTGGTAACCAAGCAACATGAAGCCAAGGGAGAAGTCAAGGCAAGGGGCAGAAAAGTCTAATGACAGCATCTGGGTTCCTTAGCTGATCCTGAGGCTCGGATTTATTTATGGACTTAAATATTTACAATTAACTTTCCATTTTCCTTATGCCAGTTCAAGGAGGGCGTCCTCATTCACAATTAAAAGAGTATTAAATAAGGCACAATTATTTGGAGAGAGCACATTCTGTTAGAGCACACCGGGTCACGGCTAGAGAGATGACTCAGCAGCGAAAATCAGTTCTTGCACAAGCAGGAGGGGCGGCCTGACAGACTGCTGGAGCTCAATCCTCAGTACTCATATAGACAGCTCGGTTGGTGTGGCCACACACATTCAGAACCCCAGTCAGCTAGGGGAGCACAGACCCAAGAATTGTTGGAGCTCACAAAGAACCGCCTGCTCTGGTATCAGGGCAGAAGAGTGATGAGCAGGACCCCTGATGGTCTGTTCTGGCCAGAGCAGGTGAGTGCCCTCTCTGCAGACGAGCTCATGGGGTGCCACGAGGGCACACACACGCATATGTGGACCTGCTGTTGTCAACTTGAGGCTATATAAAGGGGAAGGAACTCTCTCCCTTTCCCCTGCCTGTTTGATGTTGTGTGTGTGGTACTGGTGATAGTTTTTCTTTCTCTGCTTGGACTGTGAAAGGGGGGTGCAGACTCTTTCACCATTATGGAACTCCTCTTGGACCTGTAGCTTCAATAAATCCTGTCCTCCCATAACTGTACCTGGTTTGGAGGTTCATCCCAGCGGCCTGTGGCTGACTATGACAGTTTTGGTACCATGAGTGGGGTGATATGATGAGGTTTTTAAAAAATATTTTATTTATTCATTTTCAAGCAGATATATATATATATATATATATATATATATATAGAGAGAGAGAGAGAGAGAGAGAGAGAGAGAGAGAGAGAGAACGAGAGAGAATGCACCAGGGCCACCAACTTGTGGGTCTGGCTTATGTGGGTCCTGAGGAATTGAACCCGGGGCCTTAGGCACTGGAGGCAAGTGCCTTAACCGCTGAGCCATCTCTCCAGCCCTATGTTGAGATTTTTGATATTGTGGATTTTGTGTTCTGGAACTTGTGTGCCAGAGGAATAGACATGGGTTTGGTACTTGCAACTGAAGATGCCTTCCAGAGTGGTAAACCAAGTTTTATAGACTATTCTGGTGAAAAATTTTAAATGCTAAGTACAGGGAAAATTACATTTGGAATCTTGGCTTATGAACTTTCTAAGGGGTAGGAGAGACTACAAAGAACTTTATTAAAACTGTTACTAAAATAAGGGGCGGATGTGTCCTACTGCCCATGCCCAGAGAGTTGGATCAAGGTGGAATATAAGTAATGAACTGATATGCTTGACTAACAATATAGAAAGCTGCCAGGGGAAGCTGATCAACGACAGCTGGAGTAAATAGAGACCACTGTCATGAAACACAGTCTGTGGCCATGAATAGGCTGACCATACCTCCTACT
The DNA here is from genome assembly GCA_004024765.1 of Zapus hudsonius. Lineage (NCBI taxonomy): Eukaryota > Metazoa > Chordata > Mammalia > Rodentia > Dipodidae > Zapus > Zapus hudsonius. The sequence goes on from PVHP010003775.1 coordinate 7,534, forward strand.
GGGAGAGAACAGCGAACCAAGAAAGGAGCACTTGTGCAATGGAAGAGCCTAGGCCTGGGGGAGACTATTAACAGCTTTCAAATTTGGCCAAATATTCCACTCAGTGAGGGGGAGTCCTTGATTGGAACTGGGGATTCAGGGCAATATGCACTGGATCCTGTACTCTTGGGCTCCCAAGAAAAGATGCACTATGGGAGCTATTGATGGGAAGACTACTAAAAATAGAATCTAGGTAATCCAGAATTGTGTATATTTGTTAACCTATACTGATATCACTCACCAATGGAGAATGTGTTCATATTTTTCAGGATGCAGTGAGAGAGTTGTGGCCCATCTAACCCTATCAACCGACCACAGGCAGAAAGCTGAGATCCTGGCAGGAGATGAGCCACCACAGTCATATTGTGGAGGCGCCATATGGAACCCCGCAGAGAATGATCGGATGAACAAGGGACCCACAGCTTCAATCAACACAGGATAAGCCAGTGAGACAGATACCAATGATTTTCAACACCAAAACCCCTAAGCTCACAACATTAAAGCAGCCTTAATACTCACCCACCACGACTCAGGGAACTGAGCAGAAGAGGGGGCGGAAAGATTGTGAGAGCCTTGGTGGGGGAGACTGTCCGGAGGCATGGCACCCATCAGTAACAACACACTTGGGCCAGGAGAACCAGGCTGAATACTAGGCTATCCATGGTCCCCTGCCCCAAGGACTGATCCAGATGGCCCATAGAGGAGGATATTCAGCTGATTGGGGATGGGGAAGGGAGCATTGGGGAACTGAGGATAACAACTCATTGTTGGCCCACTAAATAATGTAACTCATTATGGACAATTAAAAAAATAAAGTTAAAAAATTCAAACAAATGTAACTGACACAGAGACTGGCTTTTAGGTTACTGAAGCTGCTGTTGTCACCACATCAGCAATCCTAAAGAAGATGGCCTAATCGATCTACATTGAAGCAATGGAAAGGATGCCTGAGGTGTGTCCATCCAGGAAGGACTGAATGAGAGACTGTGCAAACTCTTTTGGACATAGATAGCAAAAAGAAAGGAACCTGCTCTTTTTTTTTTTTTAAAGGTTTTTATTTATTTATTTTTAATATTTTATTTATTCATTTTCAAGTAGAGAGATACAGAGAGAGTGAGAGAGAGAGAGTACATCAGGGCTACCACTTTGTGGGTTTGGTTTATGTGGGTCCTGGGGAACTGAACCTGGGGCCTTAGGCACTAGAAGCAAGTGCCTTAACCACTGAGCCATCTCTCCAGCCCGGAACCTGCTCTTTAAGGTCATGATTTAGTTAGTCTCAATTTAACAACATGGCTATGTCCTACAGACCTGCTATTGCTTATGGAAACATAAAAAATACATATGAAAAGTGTGTCATAAAGTGCACACGATTCCAGGAGACACTGCTGAGATGCGGTATACAGAACAGAACATGAAGTCCCTGATCAGCAAGTAAAGCCGTTGGAAGATGGACTGTGGTTTGCAATGGAAACCCAAAGATATTTTGGATATACCAGGACTGTGCAAGGGCTACTCAGCCACGCTGGAGGGGCAGAATTGGAAAATCCAGAGATTGTCAGTCACTAGTTGTGATATCAGACTTGAACTGCAGATAGTTGATGTTTGCCTAATGGTTGTTGAGTTTGCATTGGTCTAATCTCTCCTTGTCATGTCTCATAACAGTTGGAAATGTTTGCTCTGTGCCATTGTATGTTAAAAGCATGTAACTTGTTTTGATTTTACAGAACTCGCAGTTAAGGCACCTTGCCTTGTGTCGGGGGAGATTATGCATTTCTAGTTGTATGTGGGATAGTTATATCATGTTAGGTAGAATTATGATCTTGTTACTGTCTTCATTTTAAAATTAAGTATAAGCCGGGCGTGGTGGCACACGTCTTTAATCCCAGCCCTCGGGAGGCAGAGGTAGGAGGATTGCCGTGAGTTCAAGGCCACCCTGAGACTACATAGTGAATTCCAGGTCAGCCTGGGCTAGAGCGAGACCCTGCCTCGAAAAACCAAAAATAAATAAATAAATAAAATTAAGTATAATATAAGAAGATATGATTTAATGCCAAGTTGACAAGGGATAGACTTGTGGTGGTTAAGTTTTGTTGTCAACTTGACCTGTTAGTAATTTTGGGTGGATCTCTGAGGTTGTTTACAGGAAGGCAGTTTCTCAGTAGGGGACAAGATGTAAGAAAGCTCAGGGGTGCTAGAAACAGACATCCCTTCCAGGAAGGGCAGTGAAAGAAAAAAAATTCCAGAGACTCAGGAAGTCAACAAGTCTAAAAAAGGGTTATAACACTCCCACCTTCGAGGCTACATAATGGGGAGGAAATCTCTCTTCATCTTGCCTGTTTGCTTTTGTGTGTGTGGTGCTGGTGATGGGTTTTCCTCTCTGTTTGGACCTGGGACCCAAAGGTAACCAGGAGTGCCCTTGGACTTGTGCTTGCAGGCAGGCTCCACTTAGCTCTTGCCTTACCTGACCCCTTCCACTTGAGTGGGAGGCGTCTCTTACTAGAGCTCAAACCCAATCCTGAAACTGGTCAAAGATAGGCCAACCAGTTGTATCTCTGGCTTACCTGGGACAGAGATATAATCATCTAGAGAAGGAAGTTTCCTTTCCTTCTCTAGATGAGGGCCAGTCTCTTTTGCCATTATGGAACTTCCCCTGGATCTGTAGCTTCAATAAATCCTTTCCTCCCATAACTGCGCCTGGCTTGGAGGTTTATCCCAGTGGTGTGGGGCTGACAATGACAACAATTGCATTTTTAAATGAGTTTGGTGGGGACAAGCCATATCTAAGCAAACTCAGAAGCTATGTGAATTGTTGAGCAGAAGTTGAGATAATCCACATGGCATTTTCCAACATTAATCTCGGTGAGTTTCTAGTTTTGCACAGCTGTAAGGGAGGCAAAGCTTGGAGGATCAACCACAAATTCAAGGTCAGGATATGTAATGGGATTCCCAACTAGTTCCAACACCCTTTAAAACTTAAGAGTACCTGAATTCTTGTCACATAAAATTAAAGAATTAAAATTATAGACTGTCAGAGGATAAGGTACAGTGGGAGGCTTTATTTAAGAAGGAAAGGATCAGTTATAGAGATCTGCAGCCACTAGCGAGGAGAGAGCACATGGGGGAGGTGCTAGTCACATGGCTCTGAAACCAGGCAATCTGCGCTGGCCAGCCAAGCAAGAGAAAGAAGGGACAATATAAGAGGGCTCCAATCATGAGGAAAGAAGGTTCATGTGGGAAAGAACCCCAGACCCTCACCACAGCCCTGGTGGCTATGGTAAGGGGACCTGTCATAGGCCTAGAGATTCAGATGCGTCTCTTCTGGGCATCCATGAGGGAAAACAAAGGGAAACTTGCTTCTCTAGAGGACTATATCTCTGTCCCAGGGGAGCCAGAGAAACAGCTGGTTGGTCTATCTTTGACCAATCAGTTTTAGGATTAGGTTTGAGCTCAGTAAGAGACACCTCCCACTCAAGAGCAGGGGCTCAGGTAAGGCAAGAGCTAAGTGGAGCCTGCCTGCAAGCACAAGTCCAAGGACACTCCTGGTTACCTTTGGGTCCCAATCACCCTAACCTGTCACAGACAGTCTGTATAATGAGTACCAGGCCAGATTGTGCTAGAGTATGGAATTATGCATTTTAGCCTAGGGGAAAATATCACTGCAAAATGAGTAGCTTTTGTCTAAGTTTGAATCTTAGGCTTAACATACAACACACAAAAATAAGTTTTCTAAGCAAACTATGTTGATATTAACCTGGGTTTTGAACGGTCACATAATCGTACATAATGTATGCAGTGAGTTAAGCAACTGGTGATAACCTGAGTGCATTTTTCTGTCTTTCAACATAAAATTCTTAAAAAGGTTTAACAATAGGATTACTTAGAGTCAGTCAGAAACCACAAAGCAAGAGTTGTGGTTTCATGGTCAACCTAATGTCTTGGAGTTCAAGTCTGTTTTAAGCAAGGTTGCCTGGGGGGAAATATCATGAATTTAATCTGAATCCCATAAACATTGATGGTGAACACACACACACACACACACACACACACACACACACACACACACACACAGCTTTACTAATGTTACTAAAACATTTTCCCCCGAGGTGGGGTCTCGCTCTAGCTCAGGCTGACCTGGAATCCACTCTTTAGTGCCAGGCTGGCCTCGAATTTATGGCCATCCTCCTACCTCTGCCTCCTCCGAGAACTGAGTGCTGGGATTAAAGGCGTGCACCACCATGCCTGGTTTACTAAGGCATTTTACTAGAACAATTATTTGTTTTCAATAACGGTTTGAAAACAGACTGATCATCTCAGCACCGTGCCTGGCTCAGCTGATATTTACCCAAAAACTCACAATGCTAAAGAGCTAGTATGTGATGAGCATAAGCTGTGACCGAGGCAGAGGTTATATAAAAGCAACGACAGAGTCTCTGCTCTAGATTACAGTCCCACCTCGCTTACATAAGTGCACGCAGTTCCCTCCTTCCGCCGGTCCCTAAGGAGCCAGCATTTTCTCCGCAGGCGAGAATGACTAAGTCCTGCTCCTTAAAGCACCACCCAAGTTTAAGTGCAAACCCACCAGCCTCGCTCAGGCTTGGCCGTGGCTACTCCTATGTGCACACCTGCATGCGGCATGCTTCCGGGCGCTGTGGCAAGGTGTGTGTCTGATGCCACTTCTCTGTGTCCTCAAATGTTGTGTTTGCAGTGCGCATGCAAATGCCAAGACGGGGGCCAAGCTTGTCAGCCAGACTGAGGCTGAGGGTGGGGGGTGGGGAGGGTGGGGAGGGAGAGAGGGAGAGGAGAGGAAGGGAGAGAGGGAGGGAGAGAGAGAAGAAGGGAGATGGAGAGAGGGATGGAGAAAGGGAAGGGAGGGAGGGAGGGAGAGGGACAGGAAGGGAGATGGAGAGAGGGATGGAGAAAGGGAAGGGAGGGAGGGAGGGAGGGCGAGGGAGGGGGACTGTCCTCAGGATCCCTCTCGGCTTTGCAGCACCCACAGCCCAGCTCCCGCCTGGGGTGGGGCATCCAGCCCTGTCCGTGGTGCTGACCGCGTCCCTATGGCTCAGCCGGGCAGGTGTCAGTGGATGGCGGCCAGCAAGGGACGCGGAGGCTCTGGTCGGCCCTTGGCACCCACCAGTTTCGATCCGCGAGGGGCACCGTAGGGGCCGGGGGCGGGGCCAGGAGACGGGAGGGGCGGGGCCTGAGGGGCGTGGGGCGTGTCCTTGGAGGCGAGCGGCGGGCGATGCGGCGCGGGGCCTGGGAGTGGGGGCGGGGCCTGGAGGCGACTGGGGCGGGGCTTGCGCGGCGCGGGGCGGGGCCTGGAGGCGACAGGGGTGGGGCTTGCGCTGCGAGGGGCGGGGCTTGGAGGCGACCGGGGAGGGTCGGCGAGGCGCCGGGCGGAGCCTGAAAGGTGGGCGTGTTCTTGGAGACGGGCGGGGGCGGGGCTGAGCGGCGCGGGCGGGGTCTGGAGTCTGACGGGGCGGAGTCAGAGCGGCGCGGGCGGGGTCTGGAGTCTGACGGGGCGGAGTCAGAGCGGCGCTGGGCGGGGCCTGGAGGCGGACGGGGCGGGGACAGCGTCACGTGTCGGCGGTGCGCGCCGGCAGGTTCCGTTTCCTGCGCCGCACGCGCGCCGCGCCCCTCCGCCCCGCCCCGCCCCGCCCGGCCCCCCGGCGGCGGCCCGCGCATCCATCCCCGCATCCCGGCTCCTCAGCCCCGCGGCCGCGGTGTCCTCGCCCCTCGCCGCCCCGCCGCGCGGTCGGCGCGGTATTGGGCGAGCGCATCATGGCGATCGAAGGTAAGCGGAGCGGAGGCCGGGCGCGGCGAGGCTCGGGGCCCGCGGCCCGGGGGCGCGCGGCGGGGGCGGGCGGGATGGACGGACGCGGGCCCGCGGCGCCCCGGCCTTTGCTGGGCCCGGGACGGTCGGGCTCGGGGTGCTTCCCGGCCGGCGGGCGCCGTCCCCGGGGCTCCGCGCACCCGGGTCGGGAGGGCGGGCGCGGCAGCGCTCTTTCCATCCGAAGTAGCTGATTAGTTCGAAGTTCCTGACGGGGTCGGCGCGCCCGAGGAGCCCCTGGTCCCGGGACCAGTGAGCTTTGATGTCGGGGGGTCTGGCGAGATTAGCACCCAGGACAGCAGGCGCGTGGCTCCAGCCCTCCTCCGGGGATTTCGGTAGTCCTTGGGTGGTTCTTGACAGGACAGTTGGGTTGCTGAAGCTCTTCGTGTGTTGTCGGTAGAGACGTGCAAGGTGCCTGTAGCTTGTCTGCACGGACGCGCTCCTCGGTGAAACTTTGACAGCAGTTCCCGTCCAGCTGACAAGTCACCTGGGGAGGGGCACACACCTGGAGGCTTCTTTAGGTCAGATCCTGTGGACTCTGCCGCGTGTTTATGTTTATCTCACTTCATAGATGACTAAGTGCAAGACAGCGTCAGTTTCAAAGACCTGCTTTTGTTCAGAGGAAGGAGACTCAGATACATGTATACGCTTTGATCTCTCCCTGTTGTCAGAAGAGAACTGTTAACCTCTTTCCCTTATGGTGCTATTTACTGGAGCTTGAAAGTCAGGAAACCTAATCCTCTGCACTTACTTGCCAGCCCACAGTGTGTATGTGGGGGTGTCTTGTAAAGACAGAAAGTTTTATTCAGAACACTAGGAATGATTAGCCAGAAGCGTTCTTTCAGATGCCACCTTACAACTTGGAATTTCTTAGGACATTTTCCAGTTTATGTACATGATTTAAAGCACTCATCCCTCCCTCTGGCAGCTAAATGTCATTGATTTGTTTCCAGGTCAGCTGGTGGCATTTTGCTCTGCCTATTTGGTGGCTTTGTTATGGTGCTGGGGTCTGATGGCAGGCTGTGCCAGGCACGCACTCTACCACCGGGCTGCACCCCAAGCCTGTTCTTTTTTCTTTCTTTGCTTGTTTATATGTGGTGTGTGTCCCAGTGCCTGTGCTCCATGTGCATGTGTGCAGAGGCCAGAGGAAAATGTTGGGTATCCCCCTCGCCTGCTTTCCCCCTGCATTTTCTCTCACTGAATTAGTGATTTTCCCATCTCAGCTCTCCACAGAAGGTGTGACCACACCTGTTTATTTGAGTGCTGGGTGAGTGCTAGGTAATGAAGACCAGGGTCAGTCAAGCCCTCTCAGGCCCCTCTGAGCCATCTGCCCAGTCCTTCCTTTCCCCCAGCCTATTCTTATCCGTAAACATTTACTTAAGGATTCATGATCAACAATTATACCTTTTCTAGTTGGGCAAAGAAACTAGTTACTACATTTCTAATGAACACTGTGAAGTCACGTTAGCTTAGCTGTGCTTCTTAGTACTCCCTAAGGTGCATTCTGTAACACACAGCACCCTGGCTGTACTGCAGTGCACTGAGCTCTCAGTGAGCACTTTGTACTAGGGTCACCTTAGAATTTTAGGAGCCCTGAAGCACTTCTTCTAATCTTAATGAAGTGGTTCTTTATTTTTCAATATAGTTTTTATATAATCCTCTTTATTTTATGTCCAGAACTTGTTCTGTAAGGATCATAGCATGCTCCTGGACTCAGTCTTATAAGTTCTCAGCCTGCTGGTGAGGCCAATAGGGGTACTTCTTGTCTAATTTGGTTTCTGGAAAGGCTTCACTCACATCCTCTGGTTATTTGGTCAAAGGGAACTATGTTCTTCATTTTCTCCAGCTGCACCTGCAGTTCCTGGACCCTGACCTTTGAGACACAGTTCTTCATCTTCACATCTTCCTTTTCTTCAGCGTCCACGTGGACGGTATATTTATCCCCCTGCACAGGAACCTTCAGGGCATTATACTTCTTTCCAAAATCATCTACTACACCTGCCTTGGCCACTTTGGTCTTGTAAGCCCAGTCGATCGCTGGTGGTTTCTCAGGCAGATGAGCCACCCTGGTGCTGAGGGTCTCATTCCAGCACTTCAGGAAGTTAGCAACAGCCTTTTGGTTTCCGGGTATGATCTCCCCCAAAGCTGCCCAATTGATGGCTTTTAAACTAAGCTTGTGCCCAGCTATCTTGGGATCCTTCACTGACCCCCCCCCCAGCAAAGCGCAGTCCCAGCAGCCCCCCCTTTTTTTAAACTTTTTATAGATAGTGTCTACAATTATAGCCCATAAACCATTATCATTCCCTCCCCACATTCCCCCATATCTCTTCCCCCTCTTAATTAGACTCTGTTTTGTTTTAGTGTCATCATCTTTTCCTCCCATTATGTGTAGGTATTATCAGGCACTGTGAAGTCATGAATATCAAGGTTGTTTTGTGTCTGGAAGTTTGCGTTGTAAGCAGTCCTCCCCTTCCTTTGGCTCTTACAATCTTTCTCCCACCTCTTCCACAATAGACCCTGAGTCTTGGGAAGTGAGATAGAGATGTCCCAGTGCTGAACACTCCACTGTTGTTTCTTCTCAGCACTGTGGTGTCTTTTGTGTTATCCCAGTTGGTCACCACCATCTGCAAAAGAGAAGCTTCTCTAGATAAGAGTGAGAGTAGCATTATCATGTGGGTGTGATCATTAAAAAAAGTGCTTATAGCCATGCGTGGTGGCACATGCCTTTAATCCCAGCACTCGGGAGGCAGAGGTAGGAGGATTGCTGTGAGTTCAAGGCTATCCTGAGACTACATAGTGAATTCCAGGTCAGCCTGGACTAGAGCGAGACCCTACCTCGAAAAACCAAAAAAAAAAAATGCTTATAAGGCAGTTTGGTTGGCTTAATATATGCATTTAGCAAGACAACAGCGGGTTTGTGTATGTGTGTGTGTGTGTCACACACACACAAGAGAAAGAATGGGTGTACTTGTGCCAAGGCCTCCTGCCACTGCAAATGAACTCCAGATGCATATGCTACTTTGTGCTTCTGGCTTTTGGTGGAACTAGAGGATTGAACCCTGGTCATTAGGCTTTGTAGTTCCTACCACTGAGCAATCTCTCTAGCTCAGGAGGGGTTCTTAAAATATTCAGTTGCTTCATTCACCTGTTAACTCAGTGGACCAGTGTTGTTTACCATGTGTCCATAGCATTCTGTGGTAGACTCTTGGGGTATAGAGTTGGACGAGGCCACCTTCCCTTATAGAGTTGATGTTTTAATGGTTATAACATAGTGTCTACATCAAAAGTTGGTTGGGCCATACTTCTTGGCATAAACGCATTCACTGATGGGGGTTGGAAAGATAGCTCAGCAGTTAAGGTGCTTCCCTGCAGAGCCTAACTGCCTGAGTTCAGTTCCTCAGGACCCACGTAAAGCCAGATGCACAGGGTGGCACATGCATCTGGAGTCCATTTGCATGGCTGGAGGCCCTGGCACTCCTGTTCTGTCTTCTGTCTTTTTCTGCTTACAAATAAATAAATAAAAATATTTTAGATATTCTTTTTTTTTCTTTTTTGAGTTTAAGGATCAGACATGTACTTTTTGTTTGTTTTTTGAGGTAGGGTCTTGCTCTAGTCCAGGCTGACCTGGAATTCACTCTTTAGTTTCAGGTTGGCCTCAAACTCACCGCGATCCTCCTACCTCTGCTTCCTGAGTGCTGGGATTAAAGGCATGCGCCACCACGCCCGGCTCAATAAAAATATTTTAAAGAAAGCATTTACTGATGATGAGGTCAACACTGGTTTTGAAGTTATACTCTTTTAAAAAATATTTTATTTATTTGTGGGGAAGGGGGCAGAGAGACAGAGTGAGAGCGAGAGCGAGAGCGAGAGCGAGAGCGAGAGAGAGAGAGAGAGAGAGCGAGAGAGAGAGAAATGAGAATGAATGGGTGCCAGGGCCTCTACCACTGAAAACGAACTCCAGATGCATGTACCACCTTATGCATCAGGCTTTATGTGGGTACTCGTGAATCAAACCCAGGTCCTTAGGCATTTCAGGCAAGTACCTTAACCACTGAACCATCTCTCCAGCCCATAGTTATACTCTTAAATGTCTTTGTACTTGCCCTGAAGCCCTATATTTCCAAGTCTTTCATTCAGTAACTTCTGTTGACTCCACCCTACTTCTGCTAAAAGTTCGCTATTCTCTGTATACAAATTCTCTCTTCCATTTGAAGACAGTTACACAGTGTCTTCTAATTGTAATGTCCAGTTCTCTCCTCTTGGACATATTTCAAATGTTTCAAAATTTAGAATATAGTGGTGAACCATTCCAGTCCACTGGCATGTTAAAACTGCCATAACACCCCTTGACTCAGGCATAATCCTGCTAAGGCAGCTTGATATTAGAATAGCCTATTTGGAACTTCAGACTTTGGCTCAAGACAAAGCTGTGATGTGTCTGCAGCCCTTTGCATAATTCAGCCTTGTTTGGAAGCAGAGGCCATTTGTAGCAGTTAAGCAAACTCTTAATAGCTTTGACCAGTGCTTTAGCCCGTGAGTCTCGTGTGAAGAATTGATTTCCCTCTCTGTGGAAGTGCCTTCTCTTATGACCCCACATTCTTTCTATTAAGTAATGATTTCCTTTTTCAGTCAGATATGACTGCTAATCAGGATATTAGAGAAACAGGCTGATGGGATTACTGCTGTGGGCTAATACAGTTGCACAGAGTTGAGGAAGTAAGCCATCTCATAAGTATGCTTTTAAAATGGTATTTTGAAATCTGGAGGAGATACAGAGAAGTTGTTACCCTAGCTGTTCAGTGATGTTCTACTTCCTGTCCAGACACGACACTGGTTACCTGGCGTTGGCCTTCCCAGTCTGCTACGCTTGACTATTTCCAGGCTTTTGATCTTTCTTCTGACTGCATTCTTTTTGTGGTCTACCTGACCTCATGTTCTTTGTGTATCTGTCTCCTCCTTCACACACACTACATCTGTGAACAGTTTTGTAATCTGCACCTCTAAAGCCCTAGGAGACAATGTCTTTTGTAACCTTTACATTTTGTTTAGCATCTGGACATAGTGTGTTCTTGATCTATGTTTCTTGAGTTGTTTCATAGAATTCTGCACATTTTGTCTTCATGGATTGCATCCGTTGTCCAGATGCTTTCCTCTAACAGAATTTTCCTGACTTATGTTTTTAAACTGTAGCTTGGTGTCCTTGCCTGGATGTACTATAGCAATCCAAAGTGTTTACCTTATGACATTCAAAATGTCCTAGAATTGTTACCTAGTCCTCAGATCTATCCTGCATCCTTCCCACTTTGTGCAATGTGACCCAGCTGAGCAGCATTTAAGATTAACTGGACATTCAAGTCAGAGACCTGGGTATGAACCCCCTTATAACTCCCTTAGTGCTTCTGTCTACATCTCAAACTGGTTTATATTGCTTAGTGCTTGCACTTTGGTTCCTGTTCTTATTAAGAGATAAACTAGCATTAGTTTCCTAATTAGTCTTTGTAGTAGTCAGGGTTCTCTAGAGGAAACAGAGTTGATAGAATGGATTGTAGTAAAGGGAATTTATTGGGTAGCTTACAACAGTCCAACAATAGCAGTCTTCAGGCCCATGGGTGAAGAAACCAGTAGCTGCTCAGTCCATGTGGCTGGAGGCCTCAGCAGTCCCAATCCAGCCCAGAAGGCCTGATGAATCCCTGGGGAGCGGCTGCTCTTTAGTCCATGATGCGAGGCTGAGGAAACTGGGTTCCAATGTCCAAGAAAGGTAGGAGAGCAGGATGCGAGTACAAGTCATGAACAAGTGCCAGCAGCCAGGGAGGAAGGAAGAGAAGTTCCCTTCCACTCAAGCTTCCTTATATCCATTCCCCTTCTGGAAGACCCACCCACTGGGGGGAAGGGATCACTCTGGAGAAGAGACCTCCTCCTTTTGTCAATCCTTTCTGCAGGCAAGCTCAGATCCACCCAAGAATCCAGTGGATTATTACACAGGTCAAGTTGACAATAAACTTAACCATCAAAGTCCTCTTTCCTTCTAGTTAATTTTAAGGTGCTAATTATCTTTGTAAAATGTAAATCTGTACTCTAACACTCATGGACGAAGCTGGTTGGTAAGGATCTAGCCTTGCCCTTTGTCCTCCAGTCTACACTTCTCTGTACCCTCCACGAGAACAGGGAAGACTGGAGCATGTTTTGCTGAAGTACAAAGAAAGATCTTGATTGCTAATTTGGTATACTTCTCTGTACAGAATTTAAAACGTTATCTGTAGTAGCAACTGTACATATGTGTACATGCAGACACACGTTACTCAGAGTGCAGCTTGTTCCTTTGTCGTAGTTTTACATATAGTTTTAAAATTACTATTAGAATTCTGAGATTCTCTTCAAAACTTGTCTTTTTATGTTTTAGAGATGGTATCATGTAAGCCCACTCTGGCCTCCAACTCACCATTTAGCCAAGAATAACCTTGAACTTCTGATCCTCCTGTTTCTGCCTCCTTAGTGCTGGTCTTACAGGTGTGTGCTATCATGCCTGGGTTAGCCCTACAACTTCTAAGAAGATTTTGAACTCTCAGATCCATTTAAATTATTGAATTAAAAAAAACACCAGTAGAAGCTTGTTAACAGTATTGAGAGAGAACACTATACTTTTCCTGCTTCCTATGTATTGTTAGAGATGCTGTTTCCATGGAAAGATGGGACATGATTAGCTGTCACACATTCTCTGACGTTTGTAGCAGGGAGAGGTAACATTGAATAGTTTGTTTCTGGAGGAATAACCGTTTAATGAGTAATATTCTTTGTGTGTGCATCTGTGTGTGTGCATGTTTTTGTACTATGACATGTGTGGAGGTAAGAAGACCACCTTGGTGTACTTGCTTTTCACCCTGTTTGAGACAGGGCCTCTTGTTTGCTGCTATGTACACCAGACTCTCTGGCCTGCCAGCTTTCAGGGATTCTCCAGTCTCTGGCTGCCATCTCACTGTAGGACCACTGCAAGTGTAGATGCTGTTCCTGTGTCCTCACTGCAAGTGTACATGCTTCATGGACTATTCTGGCTGGTAAAGACCTGAATGCAATGAGAACTGTGGACTGTGAGGTTTGGCTTAAGAGGCTGAGAGGGAACTTTGCTGGGACTGGTCTGGAGGCAGTTTGTGTGAGAGGCTTGCTGCATTTGGCCTGCCTGTGTCCTGAGAACTTGTGCAGGGTTGCATTGCATAGAAATGTGAAGGTGAGCAGATGGAATTGCACGGAAAGAAAGAAATTCTCTGGGCTGAAACTGCTTCCTGTCCAGCTGCAATTGTTTGAGAGATTGTAACCATTGAGATTGGGCTAGGTGATCTGCATTGGGACAGCAGGAAGAATGTGGATGGACTTTTTTTTTTTTTTTGGTTTTTCGAGGTAGGGTCTTGCTCTAGCCCAGGCTGACCTGGAATTCACTCTGTAGTCTCAGGGTGGCCTTGAGCTCACAGCAATCCTCCTACCTCTGCCTCCCGAGTGCTGGGATTAAAGGCGTGCGCCACCACGCCCGGCTTGAATGGACTCTTGAAAGCCAGAGCCTGAATGTGAAGGAGGTTTCCTGCTCGTCTCCCCTGGATTAACCAGTTGGTAGCCCACCTGGTACTATGGAGCATAACAAATGCAGATCACTGGCTTTGCAACAGTATTTATTGCAAGTGATGGGCAGTGTGAATCAGGTGGTTGAAATTGCCTTCATGGAAGCTCAAAGGAGCCATAAGGATAAACTGTGGGTTGCAGTGGAGACCCAATGGAGATACCAGGATTTGGGGATGGCTGCTGAGGAGAGCTGCCAGGCCAGGATCAAGTTTTCTGGGACTGTGAGTGGCCGAGCTGGAGGGATGGTTTTGGAACTCCAGAGACTTATAACTGATTAGAATTATCAGACTTGGAGTTAGAGTTTGATGTTTGCCCCGTGTTTAATCTTGTATTGGTTCAGTATTTCTTTGCTGTGTCCAATGCCATCTTTTGCAGTGTGAATGTTTCTTCTGTGCTGTTACTTTTTTTAAAAATCATTTTTGTATTACGGCTCAGTTAACTGTGGGGATGTTTGAACATCATTGAGACTATGTGGACTTTTGGAGTTGGGCTGGGTGCATTGTATTTTATATCAACTATGGTTGTCTGTTTTTGGGAGCAAGGGGCAAAATGTGGTGGTTTGATTCTGGGGTCCCTCAGCCACTTATGTGGTTTGAATGCTTGATACCCAGCTGATGGCAGTTTTGGAATCGGAACCTTGTTGGAGCTATGTTGTTGGGGTGGGCTTATGGGTGTTATAGCCAGCTTCCCCTTGTCAGTGTTTGGCACACCTTCCTCCTGATGGTGGCCAGGAGGTGCTGTCCAGCCTTTGCTCATGCCATTGTTTTCTTAGCCATCATGGAGTTTATCTTTGAGTCTCTAAGCCAGAATAAAACCTTTCTCCCACAATCTGCTTCTGGTTGGATGTTTGTAGCAGCAACGAAAGCTAACCTCAACAGTTGTCTTTTAATCTTAGTTGTTTCAATGGAGTTCTAGAATGTTCGGGCCATCATGGTGGGAGAAGCAGAGACCCATACACTGTTTGCACTGTTACTTTGTTTAGATTCTGTCTGTAGGATATATGTAGCAGTATAGTAGATTTTATTTCTAGTTAGCCAATTTCCCCAATCCTCAGCTCCATCCATTTAACAATGAAAAAGTACCTGTATATGGAATATTTTCCATATATATGCAGTGACATCTTGTAACTTAACAAGTTGTAACCTTTGAATTATTTTTTTCCAGTGAGAAAGTAATGATAACATAGTAAGGTGGTTTTAGGAATTTATTTGCAAACTTCTAAGAGTCATACATATATTCAAGACAATGTTTTATTTTCACAGTCTTAGGACCATATTAGAATTGGTATTAAAAATAGTATTTTGAGTTCACCATAACATAGATATTAATTAATTTCTTTTTCAGTATTCTGAGCTTACTAATACAGAAATGTATTTTTATAATTTAAAAGTTGATCTGGTATAGTCAATACAAGAGTCTTATGATTAATTAACTAGAAATTCAATCATGTAGATCTTTTTTTTTGTTATCACACTTTTTTTGTTATCACACTTATCTAGGGATTTATTGTGTTGCATTAGTAACTTTCTCTTTCTTTGTTTCTCCTTTTTTTGAGGCAGGTTCTCATTCTAGCCCAGGTTGACCTGGAACTCTGTAGCCCAAACTGGTCTTGAACTCACAGTGATGCTCCTAGCCTCCCAAGGGATTAGAGGTGTGTACCACGACACCCGGCACATTAGTAACTTTCTAACTGGCAAAACCATAATTGACTAAAAGTGAAATTTAAAAAGTGGCTCAGTGACTGGAAAAGCAGATTAATTTGTGAACAATACTATTATAAGGTTAGATTTATTGTTAGTAAAATCACTTATTAAATACATTTATATGGGTCAGTGACATACTGTGAGTGTGCTTTGCAGATTATAAAGAAATGCAGGCCCTTGCTATAACAAACAAACGTGGGCATTCTTGTGATGCTGCTGTGGCAGTGAGCATCCTTCCAGGGTGGAGGCTGGTAGTCCAGTGTAGAACGGACTCGATTTATTCATATTACTTTAATCCTATACTGATTGCAAAGCAATATCAAGCCAAGGACCTCAGTTTAGTAGGATAACTCCCAGAAGCTTGGAGGCCTGAGGGTTTTTAATTTTGTTTTTAGCATCTCTCAATGAATATTTTTGTTATGTTCATATCTGGGGTTAAAGAATTCTTTGTGTGTGTGTAGATACATATGCTCTATGCATCCTCAATTATTGCACATCTGCATGTTTCCTTGAGACTGAGTCCCTCACCAAACATGGAGCTGCTGGTTTTGATCAGATTGGCTCACCAGTGAGCCCAGGGGATTCTCTAGTCTTGGCTCCCCATAGGACTGAGGTTACAGGTGTACTTGGGTGCTGGGGAACCGACTCAGGGTGAATCAGGCCCTCATCTTGAATGGCAAATGCTCTTACCTGCTGACCCATCTCCCTAGCCCTGGGTTTTAAAATATTTTATTTATTCATTTTCAAGCAGAGAGAGAGAGAGAGAGAGAGAGAGAGAGAGAGAGCGCGAGCGAGCACGCACCAGGGCCACCACCTTGTGGGTCTGGCTTATGTGGGACCTGGGGAATTGAACCCGGGGCCTTAGGCACTGGAGGCAAGTGCCTTAACCGCTGAGCCATCTCTCCAGCCCTAGCCCTGGGTTTTAAACTTTTTTGTTTTTAAGAAAAGGAAATTAAAGGAAGGCAAGAAGTATGAGGATGCTAACATTTATTTGGAAATATTTACACAGGAGATTGTTTGTTGTTTAAGAAGAGAAGTGTGCTGGTTTGGATGTGGAATGTCCTCTGTAGACTTAGGTGTTTGAATCCTTGATCCCCAGTTGGTGGCAATGTGGGAGGTGTGGTACTGGGGGTGTTGTTGAAGTGTCCTAGTCCCGCTTGCTTGGTGTTCTGCACTACTTCCTTCCTCTGACGTAGCGACATGAGACCAGCTGTCTGTCCTGCCATCGTGAAGCTTCCCTCAAAACTGTAAGCCAAGATAAACCTCTTCCTTTCATAGCTGCTTCTGTTCAGGTGTTTGGTCCCAGCATTAAGAACGTACCTGATGTAAGCATTATCTGCTTCCTAGACCTAAGCTGTTGGTGTCTCTATGCCAGTCCAGCCTGGGCCAGTCGCCATACAGTCATCATCCTAGCAGTGACGTCGCTGCAGCCCTGCATCTGTTATACCTCTCACCACTGTCTCAGACACCTGCTTTATAAAGACATCCCTGGAGTTGTGGACTCGGTTTTGGAATTATCCCCAACGCTCCCTCTCTAGCATCTACTGCCACCCTGTGATACTAGCTGTCCTGGGATGCAAGGGCCCACGGGCAGCAGGTAGACACCCTGTGGTACTAGGTGCTGCCAACTTTAGAATTGAAGTCTTGCTCAATTCAGAAACCACAATCTCTCTTGGCACTGTTTTACATTAGGGACCCACACTGGCATGAATGAGTGAATTAATTAGAGATCAAACTAAACCTAAAGTTAGAGGTGTAAATGCATTAAGGTGGTTTGAGGCATTTGGCAGTATTAATAGGAAATGTCCCAGGCTTCAACCTATGTACAGAATAGGAGTCTGCATAGGAATCTTAACGGTGACACTTTAATGCTGTGCTCTAGAGAAGCATCTTTAGATGAGATGAAATTCAGAATGTAAATAAAGTAGCCTTTCAGTGGCCATGAGGGAATCAGCAAAGCTAACATGTGGTGTGATTTAGGCCATGTAAGAACATTGTAGATAAGTGAATTTTCATACAGACTCTCAAAGGAACTAACCCTTGGGTTGAGCTCCGGTTTTTGTATTCCTGCAAGCTTCATGCTGGGATTATCAGTGCACTTTTTCTTCTCCAAAGGTGGATAAGTGCGTGTTTGTCACGATTCCACTTTCAAAAACAAATCCCCATTACCAGGCACATTCACAGTTCTGTGTCCATCCGCACACACATAGCATTCCTCCTAAGGGAGAGACCCTGGTTTGTCTGAGCCGTGCCCACTGAGCATGAGCACTCCTCCCTAGGGAGAGACCCTGCGTGGGTTTGTCTGAGCTCATGCCCACTGAGCATATTATCTTCTGCATTTCATTTCCACGCTGCCAATAGAACTTCCAAGTCTAGTTTTGGGAAATTCACTTTTGTTTAAATTCCCTTAAAGTATCAAAAAGCCATTTCATTTTATTGTAGAAATGAAAAATCAAATAATTTACTTAATTTTGTTCATTATTAAATACAGTGTTTGATTTTTTTCTCTTTTTAAAAATATTTTTATTTATTTGAAACAGAGAGTAAGCGAGAGACAGTGTGGATGCATCAGGCCTCCTGCCACCGCAAACCAATTCTAGATGCGTGTATCATTTTGTGCATCTGGCTCTACCTGGGCACTGGGGACCTGGGTTATCAGGTTTTGCAAGCAAGTGCCTTTCACCACTGTGCCATTTCTCCAGCCCTAAATTTTTTTTTCTTGGTATTAACTGTTGATCCTGAGCAATGAACTGTTGGGGTCTTTGTTTATACTATGAAATGAATTAGAAAGGTAGTTCCGAGTTTTTGTCTCTTGTGTTCCTGGTGTAATTTTTAAAAAAAATGAGTGCATTTACAATTTCCAGTTAACTACATTTGAGATATAATTATTTAGCTAGCTTTTAAGAATGTGGTTCTTTTCATTTATCAGATGTAGATTGAATACTTGTAAAAGTTATTAGCTCCTTATCATTCTACAGTGGTTTTGTTATGTTAACACTAAGCATTGTTAAAGTAACTGCTGTTATACTCAAGATTAGATGTATATAGTAAAAAAAAACTTGACCAATTTATATTGAGTATGGAGGAAGAGTCTAATTTTAATTACAGATATTAAAAAGTCCAGTCTAGGCTGGGTGTGGTGGCGCATGCCTTTAATCTCAGGACTCAGGAGGCAGAGGTGGAAGGATCTCCATGAGTTCAAGGCCAGTCTGAGACTACATAGTGAATTCCAGGTTAGCCTCGAGACCCTACCTCCAAAAAACCAAAACAAAAAAGGGCAGTCTGGTGTCATGATAAAGTATGTAATTCAAAATTAAGTTCCTGACCCTAATACTGTATCGAAGTATTTCTAAAACTTAGGAAAATGTCATAGGCCTCAATAGAGATTACAGTTATTGTTATCACTGATTTGTCTACAGTCTTGAAAGCGCTTTCTAAAAATCTAGTAAATACTCACTGGTGCCTCCCATTTAAGGGCTTGGGGTATGTAGGTGTACTCTCTGACCCTTCAGCAGGTGACCTGTGGTTGCTGGTTGGTTGGTGGTTTTCTGTTCTGTACCGTACTTGGCGGTGGAGTTTCTGAAAAGTGTTCTGTTCCTTGCTGTTGTATTCCTGGCCCTGACCAGCAGACCTAACCTACTTGCACGATAGAAACACTGTTTTCTAATTTGTTGCTTGCTTTCCAGATGACCTACTTGTTTTTGTAGTAGATATCTTGGTTTCTATTTCTCAAATAATTTCTGTGAGATATTTCTGTTTCTTGTAACTGAAGTGTTCATGATAAACTAAATTACAATGGTTAAATCATTCAATATTGGGTAAATTTCAAATGCAATTCACATCCCAGGGATAAGGTCATATTAGAACAGTATAAAAGTTTATTAAGTTTACCTTAAGTAGTGGCATTGTTTTTTTTTAATATTTTATTTATTTATTTGAGAGAGAGAGAGAGAGAGGCAGACAGAGAGAGGCAGAGAATGGGCACGACAGGGCCTCCAGCCACTGCAAATGAACTCCAGACACATGCGCCCTCTTGTGCGTCTGGCTTTACATGGGCACTGGGGAATCGAACTCAGGTCCTTCTGCATTGCAGGCAAACGCCTTAACGGCTAAGCCATCTCTTCAGCCCAGTGGCATTGTTTTTGAGTGCTGAAACATAGATTATGTAATGACTACTCTTTATTTTAAATAGATATGACTATAACCTATCTTATAGGTAATAGTCTTTAACTTGTTATTGATAGCTTCTATAATTACAGACCATAAACCACAAAACAAAACAAAACAAAAGCCAGGCGTGGTGGTGCACACCTTTAATCCCAGCACTTGGGAGGCAGAGGTAGGAGGATTGCCATGAGTTCAAGGTCACCCTGAGACTACATAGTGAATTCCAGGTCAGCCTGGACTAGAGCGAGACCCTAACTCAAAAAACCAAAAATAAATAAATAAATAAAAAACAGACCATAAGCCATTATGATTCCCTCCCCCCTGACAGATTTCTCCCCCCTCTCAATTAGTCTCTGTTTTGTTTCGGTGTCATCATCTTTTCCTCCCATTTTGTGTAGATATTATCAGGCACCTTGGAAATCATGAATATCAAGGCCCTTTTTGTGTCTGGAAGTTTGCGTTGTAAGCAGTCCTACCTTTCCTTTGGGAGGTCATAGTCTTATCTCTTCTCTCCCCTGGTCCCCAGTTCCCTGAGGGTCCTCTTAAGTAGGCTTATTGGTGTTCACTGTGGAGTAATCAGGGCCTCAGGATATTTCTATCCACCCTGTGGCCCTTAAAATCTTCCGGCTCCTCTTCAGCAACAACAATCCCTGAGCCTTGGCAGGCTGGCAGATTTATTTATTATTTATTTATTTATTTTTGAAGGTAGGATCTTGCTCTAGCCCAGGCTGACCTGGAATTCACTATGTTATCTCAGGCTGGCCTTGAAGTCCTACCTCTGCCTCCCAAGTGCTGCAATTAAAGGCATACTCCACCACGCCTAGCTGTTATTAATTTATTTTTAAATATCTTTATTTTCAGGAGGGATGAAGGGAGGGAGGGAGAGATAATGGCAGAGAGAAAATGGGCATGCCAGGGCCTCTTGGCACTGCAAATGAACTTTAGATGCATGTACTACTAATTTGTGTATCTGCCTCTAAGTTGGTACTGGGGAATCGAACTTGGGCCATTAGGCTTTGTTAGCAAGCACCTTGAACTGCTGAGCCATCTCTTCAGCCCAGAAGTTTGTTTTAGTGTTGAGTTTATTTCTGTTTGGAGGTGGTTGTTAGTTAGCACTGGGAGCAGTACTTGAGTTACTGCTTCCTCTGTAGATTCTTCTGGACCCCAGTGAATGTGGTGGCATATCTCCTGATGAGCAGTTGGCTGTCTTTTCTTGTCACACAGTCACTCCCATAGCACTTTCCAGTGCCCTGAGGGTTGCCAGCAGAAGACCGGCTTGCTCTCTGTCCCCATGGCAACCTGAGTGTCGTCAGAAATAGGCTCTTACCTTTTTATCTCTGTGTGCAACCAAGTGCTTGGCAATGACCTGCAATATTGTGGAGACCTGATGGAATTCCCTGGCCAACTGCTCACTGTGGGGGGTTATGGTTTGTTCCAGATGTTCCTACAAATGCATGTGTTCTTAATGCTTGATCCCCAGCTGATGGCAATTTTGGAATTGGAACCTCATTGGAGCTATTGTCCACCTGATGTTGGCCACCCCTCAGCTCATGCCATTGTGTTCCTTGCCATGATAGAGTCTCCCCTTGAGTCTATAAGCCAAAATAGACCTATTCCTTTTGTTCAGGTTCTTTCTGCAGCAACGAGAAAGTTGATTACACAGGGGGTAACCCAGACCTGGCCTTGGGATTCAAAACCAGAGCCAGCGGTTTTAGAATTAAGCTTTCTCCACCTCTACTGGGCATGTTGGTCTGGTTTGTCCACCTCCCTTAATTCTGGGTTTTAACTTGTGTGCTGGTATCTCAGAGGGCTTTCCTAATGTACTAACTACTTTAGTTTTGTGTGGCTCCTCTCTCCACCCTCCCTTCCCCCACATTCTCCTACCCTTCCATCCTTTATATTCTTTCCTTCTATAGTTTGTCTGGTAACCCCTCCTCCCCTCCCTTCCTATTTCTGCCTTTTCCTGGTCTCATTCTAGTTTTATGTCCTGAATCCTAATACTTAGTCCCTTTTACACTCCTTTCAGCTGGTCCATTTTAGGAGCCACATACGAGAGAAAACCTGCTGTTTGTCTTTCTTAGTCAGTGTGACCTTGCTTAGAATAAAAGTTTCCAACTCCATCCATTTTCCTATGAAGTTCATTTTTTCCCTTACTGCTGAGTAGAATTCCATTGTGTATACAAATACTGTATCTTCATTATCCATTTATCAGCTGATGGGCATCTGGGCTGGTTTCCATTCCTAGCTGTTGTGAATAGGGCAGCAGTAAACATGGATAAGCAAACATCTCTGAAGTAAAGAGTGGAGCCCAGGAGAGGAACAGCTGGGTCCGATGATAGATCCGTTTTCATCTTTCCAGGAGTCTCCATACTGATTTCCACGGTGGTTGCACAAGCTTGCACTCTGACCAGCAGTGAATGAGGGTTCCTCTTTCCCTTCAGCTACATTTGTTATCATTTGACTTTTTTTGTTTTGATGTCTGGTAATTGCTATTCTGATTGGAGAGAGATAGAATCTCACTGTTGTTATTTATTTATTTATTTTGGATTTTTAAGGTAGGGTCTTGCTCTAGTTCAGGCTGACCTGGAATTCACTATGTAGTCTCAGGGTGGCCTTGAACTCACAGTCATCCTCCTACTCTGCCTCCTGAGTGCTGGGATTCAAGGTGTGCGCCACCGCGCCCGGCTTCACAGTTGTTATTTTTGCATTTCCCTGATGACTGGGATGTTGAACACTTCATTGAGTGTTGGCTATTTGTATTTCTTCCTTTGCGAATTCTCTGTTCAGGTCTCTACCACATTTTTTTTTTGAGTGGATTATTTGGTTTTTTTGTTACTTAGATTTTTGAGTTCTTTATAGATTCCAGATATTAGGCCTCTGTCTACGGTATAGCTGGTGAAAACTTTCTTCTTTCTGTGGGTTGTCTGTTGGTTCTGTTTATGGTTTGCTTGTCTATATAATAGCATATTAGTTTCATGAGATCCCACTGGTTGAGTGTTATTTTTTTTTGGGCTACTGGGGTCTTATTCAAGAAGTCTTTCTCTACTCCTGTTTCTTGGAGAGGTCTTCCTACTTTTGCTTCCAGTCATTTTAGAGGTTCAGGTTTTTTTTAAAAAACTAATTTATTAGCCGGGCGTGGTGGTGCACGCCTTTAATCCCAGCACTCAGGAGGCAGAGGTAGGAGGATCGCCGTGAGTTCAAGGCCACCCTGAGACTACAGAGTGAATTCCAGGTCAGCCTGGACTAAAGCGAGACCCTACCTCGAAAAACCAAAAAAAAAAAAAATAATAATAATAATTTATTTTTTATTAATTAGAAACTTTGTATGGACACATCCTGTGTTGGTACCACCATTTTCCTCTTCCCTGCCCACACTCCACAGAGGACCCTCAGTGGGGTTGCTGGTCTTCACCATGGGGTTGTGGGTTATGAGTTGTGAGAGCAGCTGTCAGTCATTGGGTGTTTGCTCATCTCCCAAGTGTGGAGTATTCCATGCAGTATTCTCCACAGGGCTGGTTTGGTGTTGGTGGAATCTTACAGCTGGTTTATAATGTGAAAGGTTTTTCTTTCACCTTCTATTGTGAGGGATAGTTTTGCTGGGTATAGTAGTTTGGGTTGGCAGCCATGACACTTAACCTTTGAACTACCTCATTCTGAGCTCTCTGGCTTTAAGAGTTTGCATTTTCATTGAAAAATCTGAGGTAATTCTGATGAGCTTATCTCTGTGTGCTGTGAGCTGCTTTCCTCTAGCAGCTCTTGTACTCTCTCTCCTTGTTGATCATCTTTCATTTTCCTCATCTGTCCTTTGAGAGCTTTTCTTTCTTTTTGTCTTTCTTCCAGTTCATTTAGCCATCCTTTGAGCTGATTTTCTTGTTTCCAGCCTTCCTGGAGTTCCTGTGTGGTGACTCTTCATCCTGTTCTTCCCATTCAAGAAGCTGCTCTTCACTGGTTCACCCTCCAGGGAGCTGCCCAGGGATGGTGGATCCTTGGTGTGTAACCCTGAGCTCCTCCCCAGCCCTACTCCCCTGTGCTCTTCCACTGGTTTTTCTGAGTTTAAGGTCTTACACTTAATCGATTTGGAGTTGAGAGAAGTGGATCTAGATTAATTTTTCTGCACATGGTTATCCATTTTCTCCAGCACCATTTGTTGAGAACATTCTTTTCTCTAGTATGTGTTATTGGCTTCTTTGTCAAAGATGAGGTAACTGTAGTTGCTTGCACTAAGGCCTAGGTCTTCCATTCTGTTCCATTGGTCTATATGTCTGTTTCTGTGCAATTCCTTTGTGGTGGTTTGATCCAGGTTTGAACCCATAAACTTATGTGTTCAGAATGCTTGATCCTCACCTGTTGGCAATTTTGGAATTGGAATCTTGTTGGAGTTGTGTTTTGGGGGGCAGGCTTATGGGGGTTCTAGCCAGCTTCCCCTTCCCAGTGTTTGGCACACTCTCCTGCTGCTGTTGTCCACCTGATATTGGCCAGGAGGTGATGTCCACCCTCTGCTCATGTCATCATTTTCCCTGCCATCATGGTGCTTCCCCTTGAGTCTATAGGCCAAAATAAACCCCTTCTTTCCTCCTGTTGTAGTTAGCCACACACCGCTGGGATGAATCTCCAAACCAGGCACAGTTTATGGGAGGAAATGATTTATTCAAGCTACAATCCAGGGGAAGTCCCATAAAAGTGAAAGAGGCTGGTCCTCTTTCACAGGTCCAGGCAGAGAGAAAAACCCATCACCTATACCACAAACACACACACAACAGGCAACAGGCAGGAAGGCCAGGAGAGAATTTCTTCCTCTTTATATAGCCTTAGGGTGTGGTCTTGCAACCCTATCCCAGACTTAATGGCTTCCTGACTCTCTGGAATTTCCTTCCTGCACTACCCACACAGGAAAGGATGTTTACTTCTAGCTTCTTTGAACTTCTTTACATCCTGCCCCCTACTGAGAGGCTGCCTTCCTACAGAGACCCACCCAAGATTACGTGAAAGATCAAGTTGACATCAAAATTTAACCATCACACCTCCCATCAGCTGCCTTTTGTTGGGTGCTTTCTGCCAGCAATGAAAAGCAATGAGACTGCAACACCATGGTGCTTTATTACTTTGGCTTTGTAGTATAACTTGAAGCTGGATATGGTGATACCTCCAGAAGTATTTCTTTTGCTGAGGATAGTTTTGGATATCTCAGGCCTTCTGTGGCTCCATATGAATTTATTTATTTTTGGTTTTTTGAGGTAGGGTCTTGCTCTAGTCCAGGCTGACCTGGAATTCACTGTGTAGTCTCAGGGTGGCCTTGAACTCACGGCGATCCTCCTACCTCTGCCTCCTGAGTGCTGGGATTAAAGGCGTGCACCACCATGCCCGGCCCATATGAATTTTGGCAACTATTGTTTTCTATCACTATGAAGAATACTGCTGAAATATTTATTGGTTTTGTATTAAATCTTATATTGCTTTTGGTAGGATGGCTATTTAAAAAAACTATTCTCCCAATCCAGGAGCATGGTAGGTCTTTCTGTCTTCTTGTGTCCTCAGTTTCTTTCATTGTAGTTATTATGCTTTCATTGTATAGCTCTAACATGCCCTTGGTTAGTGCTATTTTAACTTATTTAATTGTTTTTGTGGCTGTTGAAAATGGGACAGTGCCACTGATCTTTGTATGTTTTCATGTGTGCTCTACTTTTGGTCATTGCCTTCCCCTCTTATAGCCTCTTGTGGTTGGTTGTTCAAATTTTTGTGTATAATATTCCCTGAAGTATTCTCTGTAGAGTTGGCTTTATGCTCATATATTCCTAGGGCTGGCTTTTATCATGGAAAGTTTTCCTTTTGCCTTCTGTTATGAGGAATACTTTTGCTAGGTTGTCAGCCATACTATTTTTTTTTTTTTGGTTTTTCGAGGTAGGGTCTCTCTCTAACCCAGGCTGACCTGGAATTCACTGTGTAGTCTCAGGGTGGCCTTGAACTCATGGTGATCCTCCTACCTCTGCCTCCTGAGTGCTGGGATTAAAGGCGTGTACCACCATGCTGGCATATTTTTTTTAAAAATATTTTTATTCATTTATGAGAGAGAAGGAGGGAAGGAGGGAATGAGGGAGGGAGGGAAGGAGGGAAAGAGAGGGAGAGAGAGAATGAATGAATGGGCATGTCAGGGTCTCCTGCCACTGCAAACAAACTCCAGATGTATGAGCCACCCCATGCATCCACCTTTACGTGGGTACTGGGGTTCTGAACCTGGGCCATCAGGCTTTGCAAGCAACTGTCTTTAACCACTGATTTCTCTCTCCAGCCGAGTCATGTTTTTTATGTTTTGGATTACTCCATTCCAAGTTCTTTCCATTGAGAAGCCAGAGGTAATTCTGATGGGTTTACCTTTTAAGTAAGCGCTGCTTTCCCCCTTGCTGCTCTTGGCTTTCTCTGTTGTCTTTGTTTAGAGTTTTAATTATAACGTGTTGTGATGGTTTCTTCTTTGGTCCTGACTATTTGGTGTACTGTGAGCTTCTTGTATCTGGATGGATCTCTCTTTTGTGAGAGTTTGACAGTTTCTTCAATAATTTTGTTGAAGATGTTCTCTATGTCTTTGGCTTGTATTTCTTACTCTTCTTTTATGTCCATGAACTGAATATTTTAGGGCATCTCACAATTCCTTCCTATTCTGTTTGCATGATTTTTAAAACTTCCTATAATTTATGGGCATCCAGTCATTTTCCTTTGTCTTTTCTTCAAATTCTGAAATTGTCTTCCACATGGTCTGCTGTGTTGGAGAGGCTTCTAGGGAGGTTTTTCAGAAGGGCTAGTTGATTTTTGTTCTCTGTTGCATTTTTCTCCATCAATTCCAAAGCTTTATTGAGTTCCACTTTCCGGTCCTGCTGTCTTAGCATTCGCTCCTGCATTTGATCATGTCCTGGTCAAGCTGATTCCACTGACTGTTAGTTAGCTCATCTGTTTGTTGACTCACCTTCACTTTGAGAGCTTTCTTATTTTCTTCAATTATGTTGAAATGAGTAATGAGAACTTTGTTTTTGTTGATGGTTCCCTCGTGCTTCAGTTATGGGTTGGTTTTCTTCCACTTGTTCGTGGTCTCACTGTTTAGCAAGCTGTCGTGCTTTCATTTTGGGGTCTATGTCTGGAGTGTCCCCTGTTTCTCTCGGAGGCTTCCATCGTGGGACTAGGCATTCTTGGTGGAAATCTCTCGGCTTGTCCTTTTTTTTTTTTGCTGAAACATGGAGAGAGTTTTATTTATCACAGATGTTAATGCTTATGTTTACTTGTAGAGCAGAGTCACCTATGGAGAGTGCAGACAAGGTATTAGTAGTGTTCAAGGGCCTAGCACATGTAATACACAGTAGGTTGTTCTGGAAGGACTTGTCATCTCTCAGAAGCCAACTTTTGGTATAGAAGATGCTCAATGGGTCATTTTTACACAGATGCCTCTTTTCCATTGTCATTCTAGAGTTTTCCAATCAAAGATGTCACTTCTTCTTTAGAGGTTAGGTAATTGGTAGGGGCCCATCTCCTCTCTCAGAAACAGAATAGTACTGTCAGTAGAAGTTTTAAGACCGGGCATTTCCCATATGCAGACTGACAGGGCTACATAGTCCATCGCTGCTGCTCCTTCCATTGCTGCCCTCTCCATTAAACCCATTAACATGCAGAATCCTCATCTGGTTCACAGTGGTGATTTTACCCCATTCTCCAGCAGCTGGATGTATGAAAGAATGTACGAAAGAAAGAAGAATCTGGATAGAGTCACTCATTAGTGATGCCAGATCGGGATGGGTCCCCTTTTGGAAGGAAACTCCAGGGATGGGTGCTTCTTCTCTTCCTCCTCCTTGAGATCTCAGCTTATTGTCTTGAATTGTTTGTTTTGGGGTTTGTCCATCTTGGGGTACATGTCTTTTTTTGTTAAGAATGTAGTAATTATTAGCACTTGTGGGATTTTCAATGGGTGTTCTGTTTAGGTTTGATCCAGATGGTTGTGGGATGGTGTTCTGTCCACAGGTTTTGGTTGGGTGACCTTAGGTCTGGAGAGGATGTTCCTTGTGTATGCTGTCTCTTATTGGCTCTGGGTGAGATCCTGGGTGGCCAGGCCCTGGTGGGATTGGCTACAGCTGCTGGTGGCAGGCTTTTTCGGGGAGTGGGATCCAGATATTGGGGTGTATGAGTGGCTGTCTGGCTAAGGTGACTATGTGCATGGTCTGTCTGGGTCTCTGACCTCAACCTGACCTCACTGGGTGTGTAGAAGTTGTTGGTACTTTGCTGAGAACCACTTTGTGTTTGGGGGTCAGACAGGAGTCCTCGCTGTGCTCGCTCCTGTGACGTATAAAGATCAGACCCCAAATCAGGCTGTGTGTGGTGGTCAGGAAGACCGCAGGCTCCATGCCACCCATGGCGCCAGCAGTGCGCCCCAGCCATGCAGCTTGTGAGAAACAGATTGCACCCAGCTGTGCCTCACAGCCATTGGGAATCTGACTTATTTCCTGTATATGCACCCTCGTGTCCACTTTTTGGAGGGAGGGTCCTACAGATCCCTTCTAGTATGGGAACCCCAAAATCTTACCTTCTTTTTTCTCTGATGTTTTAGTATGGATCCTAGTTTGCCATCTTGACTAGAAGTCCCCTAAAATTATTCTCTCTCTCTCTCTTTCTCTCTCTCTCTCTCATCAAGGTAGGGTCTTGCTCTATCCCAGGCTGACCTGGAATTCACTGTATATCTCAGGGTAGCCTTGAACTCTGGGCAATACTTCCTCTGCCTCCCAAGTGCTGGGATTAAAGGTGTGTGCAACACACCTGACTCAATTTACTCTTGAGTAAGAATAAGCAGTATATACTTACATGTTTAAATGTGATGTTTTAATATGTGTACATAGTGTACAATAATTAAACCAAAACCACATATCTGTCACCTCACAACTTTACTTTTTGTGATGATACCATTTACAGTGTATTCTCAGCATTTTCCAGGAATCCTTGTGGTCACCATGCTGGGCCACAGATCACTGAAACTGGTCTCTTCTGTTGGCTGGCTAGCACCTCCCTGTTCTGCTTCCACTTCAACCTCTAGTTACAGCTGTTAGCTGACTTCTCTACAGTCCACAGATGAGTGAGATTGTGTGTATTTGTCTTTCTGTGCCTGGCTTATTTTGCTCACACAGGGTTATCCACATTCATCTATACTGTACAAGTGGCAGAGCATTCTTTATAGACTCCAGCTTTGCACCGTGTATACATAGAACAAAGTCCATTATCTTGCTAATAACACAGAGTTAGCCCCATAACCCTAGCAGTTTTTTAGGGTATGCATCCAGGAGACAGGCACACACAGGCTTATTACAGAACTATACAAACCCAAGCTCAGGCCTGTTCTAATGCTTATGCACTGAAATTTATGTATGTAGACTCACAGATGTGTGTATGCATATGTGTATTTAAATGGTGGAATTCTATACAGCAATATAAAGGATTTAATCACATAAGTAATACAGTTTGATTTTACAAGACTGAAAGTAGCAAGAATAAGATGTCCACTCGGCAGCCCTGTTTGTATCAGCTTCAACAGCAGACACCTTGGGAGAGGGCTTCCTTCTCTAATTAGCACGGAGCTGAGTAGATGTATGTGCAGTTCTGTATTTACAGTTTCTTGTCCAGTAAGTAGAGATTTTAAAATGTGCATTGAAAAAGAAGTTCTTTCAAAGAAATGTTACTTTTTGGATAGATGTTAGTCTTTTCTTGAACGCTTTGAAGAGAATAGCTGGTGTGGCGGAGCATGCCTTTCACCCTGCACTTGGGAGGCTGAGATGGGAGGATCACTTTGAGTTTGAGGCCAGCTTGGACTACAGACTGAGTTTCAGGGTAGCTTGTGCTAGCCTGAGACCTTGTTTCACCAAAGAAAGAAAGAAATCCAGTTTCGCAAAGAATGGGCAGAGGGTATGGCCTTCCTTCATAGTGTAACCAGTGACTGCAGGTGTGGGGAGAGTCCTGGGAGGGCTGCTCTGGTGCCTGCCTGGAGAAGGTTGTCATTCAGAGCAGGGCACCTACTGAAGCATCTTCAGTCCAAACTTTAGAAAGCCTTGCTTGCAGGTATGCAAGGAAGTGCTGACTAGCTTGTTGCATAAAGGAGCGGTGGGAGCAGAGCAGGTCGCTGCAGTGGCGGAGTGTCTGCCTAGCCTGCAGGGAGCCTTGCGTTCAGTCCCCAGCACAACTCTAACCTCGGCATCCTAGCACTTGGAAGGTGGAAGCAGGAATTTCAGAAGTTCAAAGTCATCCTCAGGCCGTAGAGTGAGCCCAGGGCCAGCCTGGGATACATGAGACCCTATCTCAAAAAATAACATAAATCTAAAAAATGAATAAAATTAAAGGGAACTTTTCTCCAAGATCATGTCTAGGTGCTAATTTGACATGGTTCTTTATAATAGTCAAATTCAGGCTATTTTCTACATTTTCAAACTAATAATATATATTTTTTAAAAACAGGTGGAGAGAGAACTTGTGGAGTACATGAGCTTATCTGCATAAGAAAAGGTGAGTCAATGCCCTGTGGCTATTTACATACTAAGAGAATACTTCATATTATATAATGAGCTCTTTAGTGAGATGCCAATACTCTGGGTATAGAAGGCACACAGATTAATAATTTTGAGCATTTATTGTCAGCATTATTGATTTTAGGATACACAAAGCCCATGTGGCTACTGAGAGTTGTTAATGTATTTCCATCTCGTGGATTGATAAAGTCTGGTTTTTAGACGTGGTGAAGAGGCAGAGAATGGAAGGTTTGATTTCTGTTCCCTCTCAGAATCTGGACTGAGTGTATTGACCTCTGCTCTGTCACTGTACCCATCGGAGAGATGCCAGCAGCTGGTTGAAATTCAGATAGAAGACCCCCTTCCTCATAACAGCAGCTGCCTCTTGTCTCAGCAGGAGCCACCTGGCCCCAGGGAGGCTCAGTGAGAAAGAAGCCCAGGGAAGGGACTGCGGCCGTTAGAGGGGCTGGTTTGGGAGAGCCCACTCCTCAGAGGCCAGTGTAGCTCTGAGAAGCAGGAACAGGCAGATGGCCCTGGGGGAGGAGAGGGGACTCAGGATGGGACTCCCTAATCTTTCTGAGTTTGGAACATTGCCTTCTTCTCTCTGGAAAGTCCACAGCCCTCCCTCTTGTCTGACACTTCACCCCAGGAGGTCAGTGACACATGCTGTGACCGCCAGGGAAGTGTCAGCCTGGGCAAACAGGTGACCTTCACTGATTCTCTGGGTCACTGTCTACAGCTGCTGGTCACGGAGATGTACCTGGCTTCCCTGTTCCTGCCAGGGCCATATTGAAGTTGGCTTTCTCAGTTTGTGCTTCTTACCAAAAATGGGTGCAGCTGTGTGTGGAAACGTTTTTACTCATGTATTATAATATTTTAGCTTACTCAGACTTACTGAAAATGTTGAATTTTATAGTTACCACCTTGTCCCATTAGAACTTTTGAAAAAAGATGCTGTACAAATCACCTGGACTCAAATATGACTTAAAGTCGGTGAAGAGCGGCAGCTAGAAGGCAAGAAGCCGAGTGGGCAGCGCCCAGGACAGGAAGTCAGTGCGGCTGCATAGGTCTCCACAGAACCTTGTTGGGTTTCTGCATTCGCCTACTCCCATGCTTAATCTGTAGCTGTCAGATCTGCTTGCACAATGTCTGTGGAATCTGTTCGGCTGCAGTCACTGCAGACTTGAGCCGTCTTTCTTTTTGCCTGGACCACTAGAGGAGTTCAGGAGATTTTTAACTGTGTTCTTCCCCATGCTTCCCTCCATATAGTAAGCACCAGTGATTTCAAAGTATCACTTTGCTGGTTGGTGGTGGTCTGTGGATTCTTGTTCTGTCTGGAAGAGAATCACAGCCCCTCATCCTGACCCATGTCCTGTCCAGAATATCAGCTCAGAAGTCTCATTAAACTGTTTATATGCAAATGTGTATGAATTCTTACTAGTGGAGGTTGCTGATAGGAAAGTTCTGGAAAGGGAGGTTGCTGTTGGGACTCCAGGTGGTCTTTGAATAGTCAGATTAGAAACAGCCAGTTCCTCACTTTGTCTTTGGTCCTTCTGCATTCCCTCCGGGGGTATGTGAGCTCACGGCTCTGTCAGCAGAGAGCGTCTTAAACTTTTGAGTATTGTTACTGGTGGTATTGATTTGGTAAGAGAAAATGATAGTTCCACGCCATTCAGTGTCTCACTTTTCTGTGGCGACTTGGAGCTGTTCTCAGGTGTACAAATGCTGCTCGGGATGCTTAGAAGGACACCAGAAGAGCCACCTCCTCCACCATGTCTTTCTACTGTTCTGTGTCTTCTCAGTCCTTGATTAAGGCCCACGTAGCCTTAGGGATTCATTTCAAACTGTATTACCTGGGAAGAGCAAGGTCTTCAGTTCTCTCCTCTGAAAGTATCGTCACAGTGTATCAGATTATTTCATTCCAACACAGGAATCAGCAGTCATGGACCTAAGGCGTGAGACCCAGGACAGTATGGTGACAGTGGAGAAGGGGATGATGGGTAGGTGGTGAGTAGCCTCCATGGGGCAATCTAGGACAGTGTCCAGAATAGGCAGATCTGGGATGCTAAGAGCAAGCTATTTATAGAGCGCTGGAGACACAGCATTATTTTACAGTGTAGCTGAGCTGCTTGGCATTTTCTCCATTTCCCCCAAGTGCCGAGGAGACCCTGGGCATTTCTTGAGTTATCCCTCTGTTTTGGGATGAGCAAAGGAGGCTGAGATGTGAAAGAAAGGCCTCTTAGTGATACGGACTATTCTCTGTGTGTGTGAGTGTGCATGTGTGCGTGTGCGTGCGTGCATGCGTGTGTATGTGGGGGGGGCTTTCCCATCCTTTTCTTATCAGCCTCAAAGTCTAAGACTGTAGTTGGAAACGGGCTGGAGTTTTCATTTTCTTTTTCTCTTTCTATAAATGGGTGTCCACGGGTATTTTGCCGCCCTCCTACCCCTGATAACCATTGGCTCTTTTGTGAGAATGATGGGAGGAGTTGGGCTCCATGGTCCCCGCAGAGGCGCAGTGACAGACGGGCAGCTGGTTTTAGAAGGAAGGCCACTGCATACCTCCAGCCATTTCCTTTGGTGGATAGGAACCAAAAGCCTATAAAATGTCCCAGAGGTTTTGAAGGTAGGGGCAGGTTTCTCATATGACTTTTCGCTTCTGTGTTTATGTATATTTAATACTTTATTAAACAGTTGAGTGCTGGGTACTGTTCTAGGTCCTGAGGATTTTCTAGTCAATAGAGACAATTCTCCTTGTGTAGCCTGTAATATTGGGGCCAATAGGAAAGAGACAGTTTTAAATGGCTGTAAGTGGCGTGAAGACAGTAGAATACACTGATGCGTGTGTGACAGGAGAGAGACAGAGACAGACATATAGACTTCAGAGGGACCAGTCAGAAAGGCCTTTCTGAAGAGGTAACATTTCAGATGAGGGAAATGTGTTCATGAAATGATGACTCCACAGGTAGACAACAGGGTGCACAAGCCCTGCAGTGGGAACAGCTGAGCTTGTCCAGGAAGCTGAAGGGTCTGTCTGTGGTGAAGGAGCTGGGTAGTGAGCATGGGAAAGGCTGACAACAGAGTGGGGGAGGTGGATGGTGTCCAGACCATGGAAGGATTTTAGTCCCTGCTAAGGAGTTTGTATTAACTGAACACAGTGCAGTGCTAAAAGGGGACTTAAGCAGGGGAGTGATATGATTTGCTATTCATACATGGCCTCTAAAGGGCTGAGATGATCAGGAAGCTAGTGAAGGACTCTTGGCAAGAAATAGACAAGCAAAGTTGGCTTCGGGGTAGGTTTTACAAGTAGAATCCACAAAACTTGAAGACAGGGTTATGTTGGGTGGTCTAGGGAGTGATTAAGACTACTGGGTCTTGCCTGGGTGTGGTGGTCGCATCTTTACTCCCAGCACTCGGGAGGCAGAGGCAGGAGGATCACCATGAATTTGAGACTAGCCTGGGACTACAGAGTGAGTTCCAGGTCAGCCTGGGCTAGAGGGAGACCCTACCTCGAAAAACAGCAACAAAAAAAGACTTAGGTTTTGACAGCACCTCTGAATGTTGGTGCTGAATGAGGTGAGGCAGACTGAGGAGGGAGGAGGCTGATGGGGCAGGCTGAAGTAAGAGATGGGGTGACATGGTGGCACACAGAAATCACGTGTTCCATTTTGGACATCTCAGGAAGGCATTTCGATATTTAAATCTGGACATTAGAGGAAAGCCCATAGGAGATGAGGTTTAGGGATCTATGGTTTTGAGAGCTGCAATACTGGTTCAAGTCACCCTGGATTTGAGCTTACGTAGAAAAGAAAAGGTGATGTGCCTATGAATTTATATGTACAAATTAAAAAGCATTCGTTTGCAGTTTTTGAAGACAAATTGTTGTTTTAATTAAAAAAGACAGTGATTGTCTGTCACTGCTCACTGCCAGCAGGGGCAATGATAAAACACACATGCACACATAAACACACACACCACCGCTTATGGGTGGAAGAACGCTGCGTCTCTTTATTCTCTCTCCCTCCCTCTCTTATTGCTCTCTCAGATCCCTCTACCATAAATGAAACCAGAATATATAGAGCTCCTTGCCAATCAGGGAGCTATTTATTGGTCAGTCTATGATGAGAACCTGTGCATAATAGCCAATCAGGACATCTTCCTGAAACTTATTAAGCCAAGCCCCTCTTGGCAAGATATCAGGTGCCTTCCTGAGATTAAGGCAGGATGTGCCTCTGTGAGCCCCCAAAGGCTTTCGCCCCCGACAATTGTCTTGCATTGTGGTAGCACCAATTATTGGATTTTCTAATGCTTTTCTTAATTAAAAGCGTTTTTTTTGCATATTTTTTGAAGGAGTGTGTGTTCTCAGTTAATTTTTATTTTATTTATTTCATTTTTTATTTAAAATTTTTTAAAAAATTATATATTTGCTATATATATATATATATATAGAGAGAGGATGCGCACACCAGGGCCTCCTGCCACGCAAACAAACTTCTGATACGCCACCTTGTGCATCTGGCTTTATGTAGGGACTGGGGAATCGAACTTGGGTCCTTCTGCTTTGCAGGCAAACGCCTTAACCACTAACCTTCCTCAGTTGATTTTTGTAGAATGCTTCTTTTTGAGATTGAAGGTTTTTTTTTTTTGCATGTGTGGTGTATGTGCACATTTGTTCATATGTGAATACACATGTTTGTAGAGGCCAGAGATTGACATATAATGTCTCCCTCATTGCTCTCTACTTTGTTACTGAGGCAGTATCTGTCACTTGAACTTGAACCCAGATCTCTCTGACTTCGCTAGTCTGGGTAGATAGCAAGCTCCAGGTTGCCCCTCTCCATTTCCTGAGCTTTATAATTCTGCCTGGTATTTACATGGATGCTAGGGGTCCAGACTCAGATCCCCACACTGAGGCAGCACGTGCTTTATCCATTGAGCCATTTCTGTAGCGCCAGGGTTGAAGTTTTGACAGAAAGTAAGTGAAGTAAAGTATAGTCTAGTGAGAGAGGAGAGAAATGCTAGTTTAATTCTATCTGAAAATATTCTGTCAGTCAGGAACTTGAATGATTGCATTTTATGTGTGTTTACTTGCCTACATGCGTGCCTGTGTGTGTGCGCACGTGTGTGTGTAAATCTAAGGAAAACCTTAAGTGTTGTATTAGTTACTTTCTTATTTCTGCAATTAAATACTTGACAAGAAGCAACTTAAGGAAGGAGGCAGGAGCATGAGACAGCTGGTCACATCCAGTCACAGTGAGGCAGCAGAGCATTGAGTGCTGCTTCTCAGCCTGCTTTCTCCTTTTTATTCAGTCCAGAACTCCGGCCCATGGAACACTGTCAGCCACTTCTCACCTTAGTTAACTTGATCGAGACAGTCCCTTACAGACATTTCTAGATTTGTTCATTTTATGGTGATTCTAAATCATGACAAGTAAACACCCGGAGATAAACCATCACAAGTCTTCCTCTTATTGATTATATACTCAGACCTACCATGTTTAAGCTATAACATTCCACCCCTTGTCCGCCATAGGTTCATGTCCATCTCAGAATGCAAAATGCATATAGTTCAGCATTCCTCATGGCCTTTAATAGTCTCAACAGTGTTCAAAAATATAGGTGCAGAGTCTCTTCAGAGACTCAGGTACTCTTAACTGAGCTCCTATAACATCAAAAAACAAGTTCCGTGCTTCCAACACAGAATAGAATAACACAGTAAACATTCCCAGTCCAAAAAGAAGGAATTGAGGCATAGCAAGGAAAGATCAGACCAAAGCCTAGGCCAAAATCTGCCAGGGTAAACTCTAAATCCTGCAGCTCCATGTCTGGCACCTGGGGCTCATGATGGAATCATCTAGTCTCTAAAGGCTGGTTTAGCATCGCTCCTCCAGCTCCACGCTGAACCTGCAGCACTTACAGCATTGGACCAGCTCCATGCTGAGCCTGCAGCTTTCCTTGGCAACTCTCTTGTAGTTCTGGCATCTCCTACATCCTGTGATCTCCATTGCAACTTAGGGCCAAGCTTCATAGCTTCAAGCAGTGGCCTCTCAGGCCTCCTTGCAGGAACTCCAACCCTACCACACATAGCCTGGTCTCAGTACTTGGAGCCAAGTTCAGTACTTCCTTGATCCCTTTAATCTTGCATATTTCATGACCCAAAAACCATCACCACATGGACTATGCTTCCAAGTTCTGCTGCCAGCTTGGGATGAAGCCTGGTCTGGTCTGTAGCAGCCTGGGTGTGCCTTCCAGGCTGTCTTAGTGAACCATTGTCCTAGGTAGTTGTTTTCAAGTAGGGTATCCCTTCAATCTAATTTGATTTCCACAAGATAGAGCCTCTAATGGGTGAGTTTTGCCTTCAGAACACCTTCTTATTTACAGTGCAGGATACTCAGTGGTGCTAATCTTAAAGTTACAGCTGCTATCAGAGCAGCAGCCTGATGCCATCCTATATGAGATTTCCTGCACCAAAGAAATTAGTTTTTTTTTTTTTTGGTTTGTTTTTGAGGCAGGGTCTCATTCTAGCCCAGAAACTCACTCTAGCCCAAGTTGGCCTTGAACTGTGTCTCTTCCCTCAGCCTCCTGAGTGCTGGGCTTAAAGGTGTATACCACCACGCCTGGCACATTTTTTTTTTTTAAATTTTGGTTTTTTGAGGTAAGGTCTCGCTCTAGCCCAGGCTGACCTGGAATTCACTATGCAGTCTCAGGGTGGCCTTGAACTCAAAGCAGTTCTCCTACCTCTGCCTCCTGAGTTCTGGGATTAAAAGCTTGCGTGTGTACCACCACGCCTGGCTAAAATTAATTTTTAGTTTAGCTTGAATCATGTTCTAAGGTATATGGACAGAATACAGTTTCTTTGATAGCATAAAACATTAACTGCCTTAGACTGTTTCCTGTTAGAGTCCTTATTCCCCTCTGAAACCTCACCAGCCAGGCCTCCGCTGTCTGTGTTCCTCAACATTCTTGTCTACAAAGTTCTCACCCGTATATCACATTAAGCTCTGCCTACA
Source organism: Zapus hudsonius (assembly GCA_004024765.1). NCBI lineage: Eukaryota > Metazoa > Chordata > Mammalia > Rodentia > Dipodidae > Zapus > Zapus hudsonius. The sequence goes on from PVHP010003775.1 coordinate 44,405, forward strand.
GTCTTCAAGGACTTTTCCAGCTTTAAGTTCCTTCCACAACCAGTTCAAAGGCCCAACAACAATCCCACTTCTGGTACCAATTTTCTTGTTAGTCTCTTCTTGCAGTGACCAGATATCTGACAGGAAGCAGCTCAAGGAAGGAAGAGTTTGTTTTGGCTATGGTTCAAGGTCATAGGCCCACCATGGTGGGAAAGGCGTGCAGTAAGAACTTGAGGCAGCTCTTCACATTGTATACACAGTGAGGAAGCAGAGAGCAACCATGCTGCTTCTCAGCTCACTTCTTCCTTTTGATGAAGTTCTGGACCCCCATTCATGGAACAGTGCCACCTACAGTCCTCTCATCTCAATTAATGTCATCTAGAAAATTCCTCACAGACAGTTCTGAAGGTCTGTGTCCATAGTGATTCTAGATCCTATCTAGTTGAAAACCCGAGATCAACTGTTCCAGTGTTGCAGGAATGCCACCTACCTCCTTTGAGAAAGAGTCTTAGTGATTTCAGTTTCTGTTTATTCATTGAAGTTATAGTTCATATTTTTAGTAGCTTTTAGGGAAATAAATAAACCCTAAAGGATTCTGGGTAATCCTCCCAAGTGCTTCTGAAGATAGTCTTAAAAACAAATAGGAACAAGTACTGGTGAGGACATATAAAAATTGGGAGTCCCCGTACATTGATGGTGGGAATGTAAAATGGTGTGACCACTTTAGAAAGCGGGTTGAACATGGGTGGCTCATGACTATGATCCCAGCACAGGGAGGCTGAGGTAGGAGGATTGCTGTGAATTTGAGGCCCAGCCTGAGCTACAGAGTGAGTTCCAGGTCAGCCTGGGCTAGAGTAAGGCCTTGTTTCAAAACAAAAATTAAAAATAGGCTTTCCACTGAACCTGGAAGTTCTTTTTTTTCTTTTTTTCTTTTTTTTTTGGTTTTTTGAGGTAGGGTCTCGCCCTAGCCCAGGCTGACCTGGAATTCACTATGTAGTCTCAAGGTGGCCTTGAACTCATGGTGATCCTCCTACCTCTGCCTCCCGAGTGCTGGAATTAAAGGCGTGCGCCACCATGCCCGGCCCGAACCTGAAGTTCTATTCCCAGACCTAGACCTAACAGAATTGGAAACATGCTGTGATGGTTAAGTTTTGTTGTCAGCTTGACCTTTCAAGTAATCTTGGGTGGGTCTCTGAGGATGTTCACAGGAAGGCAGCCTCTCAGTAGGGGGCAGGATGTAAGGAAGCTCAAAGGAGCTAGAAGTAAACATCCTTTCCTGTGTGGGCCGTGCAGGAAGGAAATTCCAGAAACTCAGGAAGCCATTAAGTCTGGGATAGGGTTGAAAGACCCCACCCTAAGGCTATATAAAGGTAAAAGAATTCTCTCCTTGCCTCCTGCCTGTTTGCTGTTGCGTGTGTAGTGTAGGTGATGGGTTTCTCTCTTTGCCTGGACCTGTGAAAGAGGACCAGCCTCTTTCACTTTTATGGGACTTCCCCTGGATCTGTAGCTTGAATAAATCCCTTCCTCCCATAAACTGTGCCTGGTTTGGAGATTCATCCCAGCGGCATGTGGCTGACTGTGACACATACTTATACGGAATGTACACAGGAGTGTGTTGTGGTCAGCTTCCTAGTTGCTGTGCAGAACGAACCCAAACAAAAGTGGCTTGTGGAGGAATGGGTTTATTAGGCTGATGGACTCGAGGGGAGACTCCATCCTGGCAGGGAAAACGATGACATGAGCAGAGGGGTGGACATCACCTCTGCCACAGCACTGCAAACAGCGGCAGGAAGGTGTGCCAAACACTGGCAAGGGGAAGCTGGCTTATAACCCCAAAAACCACCCCCCAACAACATAGCTCTAGTAAGGTTGTAATTCCCAAACTGCCATCAGCTAAGGATTGATCATTGAGAACACATTCATTTGTTTGTGGGGGATACTTGGATCAAACTATGACAGTCTGCCCCTGGCCCCCGCAAACTAATAATCATACATGATATAAATACAATATGTTCAGCTCAACTCTTAAGTCCCCACAGCTTTCAATTGAGCCATAATACCAAAAATAAACCCATAATGGCACAGAACATTCACAATGCAAAACATGAGGCACAGCAAAAACAGACTGAACCAATACAAGATTTAAAACAAGCAGGGCACCATCAATCTCTAACTCCAAGTTCAATGATTCTAACCAGTAAAAAGTCTCTTGGAGATTCAAATCTGCCCCTCCAGCTCGGCTACTCACAGTCCGGGAAAACTTCATCCGGTGCTGGCAGCTCACCTTGGTAGCCATCCATAGTCCTGGAATTCTTTGGGTCTCCATTGCAACCCACAGTTCATCCTCATGGCTTCATCGGGCTCCATGCATCCCCTCCTCTCCTGCACACAGGTGTTCATGCGCTGCACCACACTGTGCCTGGACCCTGGCACAGCCATGACATCATCTCTGGCAGGAGACAGAAGTGGCCCAGAGCTGGGGTGGGGGGGGTACAAAAGTAAGGCAGATGCTGACTGTCTGGTGGCCTTTGGCTTTGATTCTGGCCACCCAGAGAATCAGTCTGTCCACCGTCAACCTCTTTGTCTCATGGGACCTTGGTGGCAGCTCAGCAGCTACAGAGGCACTTTTGACAGCCGCCCACTGTGTGTGTCATGTGCCACATGGCTGGTTGACAGAAATCTGCGCTGTCTGTCCTGCTCTTGATAACAGTAACCCTAGCAGTAAACATAAGCAGAAGCAGCCCATTACCTCGACCTAGGTCAAGAAGTTCACGTTCGTCTGCATGGCCATGGCCCCGTCTCTGAGGCTCTGCCTTGTGATGTTTTGGACTCCCAGCCTGTCTGAGAAGATGTTGATGGAATCATTGGAGTGGCCTTTGCAGAGCTCTGCACTGTGCCTCTCTCTGCGTATCTTTTCCTTCTTCCCAGGGCCAGTCACCGTGAGTGACATCTGACTGGGTGGCTGATGACCCTGAAGAAAACCTTTGTCCTGACGCCCAGCTCCGTGCTTCGGATCACCGTCCTCATCACCAGTCGTGTGGTCCTGCCCGACCTGGGGTGCATGGAGCCCCTCTGGTGTGGACTTCCTCCTCGAAGGTTTGTGGGAGAATCCTCCATGGCTGCGTGCCATGTCTGTGAAAACCAGAAAAGGAAGATGGAGAGCAAGTCGGCCACCGAGGGAGCAGACTGCCATGACCTAACGTGCCTGCTCCCACTGAGGGGACAGTCACTACCTGGCACTGCAGCGACAGCGAGGAGAGCACTTCAACATCACTTCCTTCCTCTTCACCCTGTTTTGGCCCTGTGGGTTTTTTTTTTTGCTTTGAAAGCGGCTTTGGTTTGAAGGTTTCATGTAAATTCAGTGACATACTGAGCATGCTCACACTGATGGGGGATTTGCTGTCGTTTTGTAAACACAAAACCATTGACTTCACTCCCTGCTTCATGTTTATCAAAAAGACACAGACACACCTCTTGGTCGAAGCTTCTGCTCCTTCCTCGGACAGTCTCCACTTGGGACCAGAGACCCTTCACCTCTCGGGCCACCTCTGCCCAGCTGGCCTCACACTTTCCCATCCATTCATGTCCCTCTTAAGAAGCAATGGCTTAAAGCTTAGCCTCCCTTGACTAGCTCTTCATCCTGTGGCTCCCTACAGAGAAGTAACCTGGTGGCCCTTCCACTTCCCTTCCACTGTGCATCATGAGCTGTCTGCCGCACACAGGGCTGCAGTCTGGAGTCACTGTGCACCTGGAGGAAGTCTTTGGCCACTCTAGGTCATCACCTGGAAATGATTTGTAGAAATCAATTTGTAATGCCCTCAGAGCATCAGACTGATCCAGTCAACAGTAGCATCTCACTTTGTGTTTTCCCTGAGTTGCTGCACCCTGATTCTGATACCATTTTTACTGTTGCAGTCAGCTTCTTATTGCTGGGACAAACAACCAGAAATAGCTCATGGCAAGAAAGGGGTTCAGGCTTACAAATTCCAAGGGAACACCATCAGTGGATCCAACCAGAGAGGCACTACCAACAGCCAGCACCATAAACCATCAGAACTCTAACTGCTCTGAACTACCTGGTAGGGCTGGACTATAAGATCCACCCCCAGTGGGGACTTACGTTGCTAGCTCAGTCGTAATAGAACATCTAAGTCTATGGGGGTGTACATTCAAGCAGCACAGCCACCATGCCTAGTTTAGCTTGCTCTAGGCGATTCTTACAATTTCTTTCAAATATGATTCCAAAGCAGGGCGTGGTGCTGCGCACCTTTAATCCCAGCATTTGGGAGGCAGAGTGTTTTAGTCAGCCACACACCACTGGGATGAAACCAGGCACAATTTTGGGGAGGAAAGTATTTATTGAAGTAACAGATCCAGGGGAAGTTAAGGAAAGGTTGGCCCCTTTTACAGATCCAAGCAGAGAGACAGAGGCCATCATCTCCAAAAGCAAGCAAGCAACTGTAACACTGTAACTCACAAAACAGGATTGCCAGACTTGGGTTCTGGCTACTCTTTTGCATATGTATCCCTAGAATTTTGCATTCAACATAGAAATACCTCAGGGCCAGACCCTAGGAGGCCAGACCAAAGTGACAGGCTGGATAATTTACAATTATAATAAACACAATCATAATAAATTCTATGGGGGGGACACCTATTCAAACTATCACATAGAGGTAGGAGAATCGCAATGAGTTCGAGAACAGCCTGAGACTATATAGTGAATTCCAAGTCAGCCTGGGATAGAGCGAGACCCTACCTCAAACAACAACAACAAAAAACCTAGAAAAAATTAGGATCCCAATTAAAAACCATGATCTCATCAGTTAACATTTTGTTGTGCATTTGATTGTCTACCCTAGAGCAAGACCTCACTTGGTTATTGGCTTTGGTGTGGGAGTACAGGGTTTACAAGTTTGCAGGGATGGATTAGGTAATGAAACTTTCCAAATCTGATGGCTTCGTGTGTGTGTGTGTGTGTGTGTGTGTGTGTGTGTGTGTGTGTGTGTGTGGTATAAATGTGTGGCATGTTCATGTGTGTGTGCATGCATGCATGTGTGGATGCGTGTGTGTGTGTGTGGTGTAAATGGGCAGCATGTTCACGTGTTTGCGTCTGCTCACATGCAGAGCCCAGAGGAGAAGTCAGGTGGCCTCCTCTCACTCCTCCACTTGTTTCCTTGAGATGGAGTCTCTCACTGAGCCTGATCAGACTGGCTATTGTCCTGTCTCTGCTCCTCATGGGACTGAGGTTACAGGTGTGCATGCCATGCCCACCTTTTCACATAGGTGTTGGGGTTAGAACTCAGGCCCAAATAACCCTCATGCTGGCCTGGGAAGCCATACCCCCAGCCAGCCCCCTCTGGTGATCTTAGGCTCATACACAACTGTGGTAGCTAGTACACTGATAACAGAGTTCCAGGAGAGGCTGAAACTGCTACTGCTTCTCCAAGTTTCCAGCCACTGAGGGAGCACTTTTGTGAGCATTGTCTTCTCCACTGTGTGCACACAGCACGTGTATACACTCGCATATGAACACATACACGTAAAAATCTGAGTGTACACTCATACACAGGAATATTGTTCAACTGTAAAAGAAGAAAATCCCGTCATTTGCGTGCATCCCTTTATGTGTCTGGCTTTCCATGGCTACTGGGGAGTCCAACCCAGGTCGGTAGGCATTGCAGGCAAGGCCTTAGCTGCTGAGCCATCTCTCCAGGCCTACTTAGGTTTCTTTCAGGAGCATGGCAACTTACATGTGGCTACCCCACTGAAGAAAATGTCTCTTACACCTAGTAACTACTAATGCCTTAGAAATTCTTGGGGCAAAGAGGGGCCTCCTAAGCCCCTCCCCACTTTATGATAGACTGAACGGGTCAGTCTTGTTTAGGCCTCGTGGGGCAAGCACAGCTGCTCGTCATGCATATTCTGTCACATACAGTTAACAGTGCTGTGTGGCAGAATTTCAAGTTGTGAGGTGAGTCCTTTGAATGACAAAGTTGGAGATGTTGGATAATGTAAACCCCTGAAGTCTGTTGGTGTGCAGTGTCCCCATAATGATGCACAGCTCTCTGTCAAGATTGAAAATCTAGGTGCCTGGGAGATGGCTCGCCCATTAAAGGTACTTGCTTGTAAAGCCTGCTGGCCTGGGTCCAGTTCACTAGTACCTGTGTAAAGCCAGATGCATGAAGTGGTGCACACACTTGGAGTTCATTTGCAGTGGCAGGAGGTCCTGGTGTGCCCATACTTTCTCTCTCTGTGCTCACAAATTAAATAGATAAGTAATATTAAAAAGTCTATAATTCTAATATAGTTCTCCCCTTCACTGTTTCCATAACTTCTGGGTCTTAGGGCTGACATCTTTCAGTCAGTGGAGCTCAGTGACTTCAGGACCGTGTTAGTAATAGATGGGACCCCAGGGCCACCAGGGTTTTGCAACTGCTCTCTTGGAAACGTTTTCAGTCTGTTTTTCTGGTTCAAGGAATTTCAATTAGGTTGTGAGTTTATAGAGACTTGCTCATAGTGAAGAATAGGCCTTTGCTACTATAATTAAGTGACACTTCCATTTACAATTAAATAGGAAGTGGAACTCCTGGCACTAGTTCTCTTTGACTCACTCTCCGCTTCTTCAGATGGCGGGTTCGAGTACACCCCGGGAAAGGCCTCCTGTTAGTAGTCCTTGTCTAGATTGAGGCTCTCTAAGTGCTCTCCCCATGAAGAGGGTGGTCACAGGTCACGCCCTCTGCCTTTCTCTGCAAACGAGGCTGTCTAAAAGCTTCCTCTTCTTTTTCTGAAGGCCGGCCTGGCTGTCGGGTGTTTTGTAGAGTGATGTCTGTAGTGCTCCAGCCTTGCTGATCCATCTGCAGGTCCTGCCTCGTGCTTACTTACAGTAACTCACACTGAGAGGGAACAGAAGGCCAAGGATTTCCACCAGTGCTGACTGGTGGCTGCCTCTCCCCACACAGCCGTGCTCATGCTCCAAACTGATGTCCACCACTCTGAAGCCCAGAGCCCAAGAGGAGCCGGTGGGTTCCGGAGTGGTCCTTCCGTGTCAGCGATGAAATCTGCTCTCTCCCCTGGAGGGAGAAGAAGGGAGCCATGGGCAGTTCTTTGCTGCGGCTGATCCGTGGGTGTTTTTCTGGAACCACTGTTAGGCGTTTGTGTGGCTTCTTTACCTTTAGGTCTGTGCACCTGTGCGTGTGTGTGTGTGTGTGTGTGTGTGTGTGCGCGCGCGCGCGCCTGTGCACGTGCGTGCGTGCATGCACCAGGGCTTCTTGCTGCTGTGAAGGAATCCCGTCCAACTCTACATGGGTGGCTGGAGAATTGAACCTGGGCCAGCAGGCCTTGCAAGCAAACGACTTTAACTGCTGAGCATCTCCTTAGTCCCGTATTCTTTGTTTGCTTTAATTTTTTAAATTTATTTATAAGCAGAGAGAGATTGAGAAAGAGAGAGTGAGAGAGAGAGAACATGTGAGAGCGAATGAGCAAGCATGGGCGCCACTGCAGATGCACACCAGACACATGGCTACTTTGTGCATCTGTCTTTATGTGGGTACTGGGGATCTAGCCCAGTCCAGCAGGCTTTGCAAGCAAGCACCTTTAACTGCTGAGCCCTGTCTTCAGCCCCAGTGTTGTATTTCTATTTCCAATCCACAGCCAGTCTGGTGGTGTTAAGTCCTTAATTTTGTTCTTATTAAAATTCTTTTGATTATTCCAGATTGTTTGCATTATCATATAAATGTCAGCACTCCTTTGTAAATTGCCAAAGACAAACCAGTGCAATGTTCAGATGGTGCTCATGTACCTGGAGGTCAGCTGGGGAAAGTTCTAGCAATGGTGAGGTGATCCTTGAACGCAGTGTGTATTCTCTTTCATTTTTCTTGGATTCTTGTTGAGATTTTCAGTGTACACATCTCACTCATTTTCTGCCCCTTTATTCCTGAGATTCTGTGATAGCTGAAGTAAACAGAACTTTTAATTTCTACCACTTTACTGGTAATAAAAATGAATTGAATGTAACTGTATTCACTTGATTTTTGTATTCATGTGTATCTATGTTGATGTGTAACTTAACCAAGTCCATTTGTGAATGTTGTCGTAGCTGTTCTAATGTCGTCTCTTAGGAAATTTCCAGATAGATGACCATGGCACTTTGCTTCCTTTCCAGTCTGATGTCTGTCTCTTGCCTCGCTGTCCTGACAGGAACTTCTAGGTCATATTGAGGAGGCAGTGCTGGTGGCGGTCCTTGCCGTGGGTGGCCTTGGGGAAAGTGCCCAGTCCTTCACCAGCAAATGGAATGGTAGCCGGAAATCCCTTGTAGCTGCCTGGAGCTTTCCTTTCTTTTCTCGGTTTTTAAAATTTATTGAATTTATTAAACTCCTTCTGCATCTGTTGAGATAGCCATGGTTTTAACTGGTTTTGTTTCCATGGTGAACCACGTTAAACCAATATTTAGATAAATCTTTCTTGGTCATTAGGGAATAGGCTTTTTGTTAAGGAGGATCCTTGTGTATAATTTGATTTCCTCGGGCACCTTTGTTAGTGCAGTGTCAGGAGAATGCGTTAGGAAGCGCTCCTCATTTCTCTCTGAGAGAATTCCTGTTCACTGTATTGTTTCTTCAAGTATGTACAGCTCACCACATGCCAGGTAACCCTTGAGTTTTCTTGATGGGAGGTTCCTAACTGATTTTTAATTTAAAATACCAAGTTATCTATTCTGGAGTTTGTGTCTTCCAAGGAGCTGACTTATTTTGGGTTTATTGACATGAGCTGTTCATACTTAACATTCTTTTGTCATCTTGTCTGTGACTCTTTTCGTTCCTGGTATTGGTAACTCTTGTCTTGTCCTTCCCTGAGCTTCTGGGCGGAGGTGTGTCTAAAGAACCAGGTTTGGTTTCGTTGCTGTTTCCCCATCCTGTGCCCTTTTCTAGTCCACTGACTTCTGCTTGGTCATGAGGCTCCCTCTCTTCCCAACCTGGGGCCTCACCTGCGTTTCTCTTTCGATCTTCTTAATATAAAAGCTTATTAAACCATAGGGAATATAACCTGCTCACATACTAAATTTTAAAGAATCTCATGAGCTGACTACTGTAACTGGAACCAGAGAAAGAACTTTGCAGTGAAGTGGTAGCTATTTGCATATGCAAATGTCCAGGGGGAGTCGCAAGTGCAGTCACCATCTTGGTTGGGAGCTCTGCTCCGATCCTGTAGCCTGTGGCCTGACTGGAACCCTGCTTTCGCAGCAAGTTCCCTTGCAGTGCTGTTTTATGTGGGTCCCTGTCACAGTTACCTTCACATTGCTGGGCCTCACACCCCACTAAAAGAGGCTGATGGGCAGAAAGGATTTACTTTTGCTTACGGTCTCCAGAGGAAGCTTCATGGCAGGGGAAAGCACGGCATGGGCTGGACATGACCTCTGCCCCAGCAGGTGGAAAACAACAGCAAGAGAGGGGGCGCTGGCTTGAACGCCCCAAACCTAACCCCAGGAACACATGCTTCCAGCAAGGCTCCGCCTCCCAAATTGCCATCTGCTTGGGACCAAGCATTCAAAACACATGAGTTTATGCAGGACATCTGATTCAAACCACCGCGTTCTGCCTCTAGCCCCCAGTCTCACGATCTTCTCAAGATATAAAAATGAATTCAGTCTATCTTTACAGTCCCCATAGATTTTTTTTTCTCCCTGAGGTAGGGTCTCATTCTAGCCCAGGCTGACCTGGAATGCACTATGTAGTCTCAGGCTGGCCTTGTCTGCCTCCTAATTGCTGGGATTCAAGGTGCATGCCACCACACCTGGCTCATAGATGTTTTTAATCAATCCCAAAACCATTTCAAAGTCCAAAGTCCAATGTCTCTTACCTTTAAGCTTTTAAAACCAAAACAAGTTAAATATACATAATGGCCAGAGTAAACATTCCCATTGCAAAAGATGGTGTAACGGGGTAGGCTGGGGGTTAGAATTTAGATAATGCCCAGTAAAAATTCCAATGCACCCCAAAATTTGAGGAGTGCCCGAGTTCTTGTCTACAAAGTTAAAGAATTAAAATCATAGACAAGAAGATAGTAAGGTATAGTGGGAGACTTTATTATTTAAGGGAACATGGGGAGTTCTCCAGCCACCAGTGTGGGGAAAACACATGTCAGAGAGTTTAACTACAGAACTTATATTGTTCAGCTAAACAAGCAGAAAAAGAGAAGATACAGAGGGCTCCCATCATGAGAAGGAGAGGTTCATGAGAGAAAAAGTCTGGAGCCTTCCCCCACCCCAGCCATTAGGCTGGGGTAGGGAAGTCATTACCTTTCTAAAGCCTGGAGATTCAGCAGTCCTTCTGCTGGCCTGGCATGTGGGGAAGAGAGGGTTTTTCTAGGGAAGTTACTTTAAGTTTTTCCAGGTGAGTCAGAGAGACAGCTGATTGGTTCATACCTGACCGATCAGTTTTAGCACCTAGGTTTTAGCTTTAGATAGACCCCTACCACTCAAGGGGAGGGTATCTCTGGAGCTGCCTGACTCGTAACAGTGGCATTGGACACAGCCAGGAAAGATGGAGCCAGTGCAAGATCGGAAACCAACAGCAAATCCTATAGCTTCAGGTGCAGCATTTGGGGTTCCAGTTCTGCGCCTTCAGCTGGGCGGCACATCCCACACCAGCAGCTCTGCGTGGCCACCTCCAGCCCAAGGTCTTCAAAGCCCTGCAGTCTCGACAGCTCATCCACACGGGCAGGGACTCTACATGGCCTACTGGCCATTCTAAAAACGCCTCACTGCACGTCCAATGATGATCGCTTTTCTGCCCAGAGCACTAGGTGGGCTGTCCAGCTTGTTAATCCAGGGGGAAGAAAGCAGACTATGAAGAGCAGGAAAAACTTCCTTAGCATTCTTCCTGCTGTGCTAATCCAGAACAGCTGGCCCAGGCTCCATGGTCTTGATTCTCTTCACCACTGAGGCCGCTTCCTGCCTGAAACTTACCTCTCTGTGCTCGTCCTTCGCTCTGTGTTCTGCCATCACTTGAGTTCTCAGACACACGAAGAGCACAGCCGGCCTCTCGCACAAACAGAAGGGAGGGTTTATACAGGGAAAGCATGATGGCAGGAGCCGGTCACGTTCAGTCCCGACAGGGAGGAAGCGGAGCAGAGATGAGCCAGCTCTCTCCTCTCATACCATCCGCCTTTCCATCCACGGAGTGGTGCTGCCTTCCACCTCAATTAATCTAATCTAGAAAATTCCTCAGATTGGCTTCCATGGTGCTTCTAAACCCTGTCAAGTTGACAGGCAGAGATTAACTGTCACTTTGCTCTGGAGCGTCTCTCTGATCTGTCTGCTCATCCTTGGTTACCTCCCTCCCCCGTCAAGCGTCTGGTAACAGTGGTGTTGTCTTTACATGGAGTGTAGCAGAGTTGGAGTTATATCGTGCAGTGTGTTGCCTTTATGCGCTACTTTCATGGCATGATACATATTTAAGGTTCCTTCCTGTGTCTTGAGTCTTGCTGACACATTCCTTTTCTGGGCTGTATAATATTCCATTGTATGTCTGTACCACCTCTTATTTATCCATTCATCTACTGAAAGAAAGATATCATGACTGCTCATCAGTTTGGGCAAACATGGGCAAAGCTGGTGTAAATATTTACGTGAATTTTTTTCAGCTATTTGAGGTGAGTAGTAATTAGTTCAGTGGCTAAGCCATGTGTGCTTGACCTTGTAAGAAACTGCCAACATATGTTCTTAAGTGACTGCCCGCACACAGTGGGTTCTGGCCAGCATGTGTTGTGTTCTGTTCTCTCTGAGTCTTGGCCATTCTGGCAGGTCTGGGTGCTGGCTTCGCTTTAGTTGGTATTTCTCTGTTGACACGTGGAGCATCTTTCCACACACACGTGCTGTCCGTGTCCCTTGTGAGGTGTCTGTTTGGGTGTGTCTATTTAGAGGAGGGAGGGAGGGAGAGAGGGAGAGAATGAGAATGAACAGGCACGCACCAGGGTCTCTTGCCACTGCAAATGAATTCCAGATACATGTGCTACTTTAGTGCCTGACTTCACACGGGCACCTAGCTAGCAGGCTTGACCACTGAGCTATCTCCTAGCCCTGAGGTATTTTTTTGAAGGGATTGCTTGTTTTTCTTGTTGAGTTTTCGGAGCTCTTATGTTTGGATCAGGCTCCCTCCTCCGGGCCTCTGGCCTTGCTTGCTCCCTCAGTCCAGGTGTTTGTGTGATGTTCTCCTCCGCATGCCTGCTGGTTCCTGTCGGGTCCCTCTCCAGCTTTCCTCAGGGAAGAGCTGAGTGCAACCCAGGAGTCTGCTGGAGATTGCTTACCAAAGGCCTGGACCTGTGGAGGGTGGAAAGAAGTCTTTGGGGGTGTGGCTTTGAATGAGGGAGTGGGACCCCGGTAGCCATTGCCCCATGAGCCCTGGGCAACTGTTCACCACCTCAGAGCCTGCGTACAGAGCCACTCTCATCCAGGTAGACCTCCGTGGGCTCCATTCTCTGCTGTGTTGTGAGTGCAGGCCCCTTTCTCTGCAGGAGTGTCTGAGTGATGGTGGGTTTAACTGGTGGGCTACAGCGCCATCTACTGGCTGATGAGCTAGGGGCGGTCTGCTTGGTAACTGCACCCTCTGCGTTGTTTTCAAGGTCTAAGTAGAGTTTTTGTTGAGCTGTATATATTTTCATTTTAACTTACAGTGTTTTTAAATATTGGGCTATGTCAGTGTCTTGTCACTTTTAGAACTATATTAAATGAAATCATCTTATTTTAAAGCATATTTGATATAAATTTTGCATATAAACCAGTTTCAATATGAGTCAGATTGTCCCATCTGCTGCTGTTTTCATTCTTGTTCCGTCTTCCAACTTCCATAGACAGTTACAGATGAATGTATCAACTTTATCATGTTCATTCTTCCAATTCATAATCACACTGGCTGACCCACCCAGATGGGAGCAAGCTCTGAGGCTGCCCGTACCCTCAGACTGCAAGCGGAATGAACCCTCCTCTGTTCACTTGTTCCCAGCTACAGGAAGTAACTGGTAGAGAATTCCTGCAGGTGGCCTTTCTTGAATGGTTCTAGACTCATTGTGTCGTGGATAGTGATCTTATCTTCTGTAACTGATGAACTTCTTTTAAGGAGGCTTTTTTTTTTGTATTTTTAATTGCTGCTTCCTTAGAATTTGTGGTTTTCTAGGTAGTTGTGATGGTTAATCTTGATGTCAGTTTGGATTTCTGGGAGTAAAGCCTGGGTGTGTCTGTGAGGTGGTTTTTGGAGTGCTAGGTTAGACAGAGTCCGTCCTTCCTTCCTTCCTTCCTTCCTTCCTTCCTTCCTTCCTTCCTTCCTTTGTCTTTTCGTATGCAGTGATACAGTTGATTCACCCTGGTATTGGCAATTCTAAGTCTTTTCTCATTTTCTAATCAATTTTGCTAGTCATAATATTTTAACCAGCTAAATTTACACATTTATCATATTAAATAGCTGTATTTGTGATTTTCGCCTCTAATTTCTCTTGCCATGTTACTTTGGAAAGTAGCTTCTGAGGCTTTTCGTTTCACACCAGCAAACACTGAGCACTTCTCTGTTGAGTCATCTGGTTGGGGACTTGATGCTGTTCCTTGGCACTTCAGAGCCTTACATCTTACATCATACATGTGTGGAATTACATTTTTATGTTATTTATATTGAAATATCTCTGTTAAGCTAGGCATGGTGCTACACTTCTATTATCCTGGCACCCAGGAGGCAGATACAAGGATTGTCTTCATGTTCAAAGTCAGTCTGGGCAAGACCTTGTCTAAAAGCACCATTTATTTTATTATTTATTTATAAATATGTACACACATTGTTTTCCATCTTTTCGCTTCCTTTTTATTAGCTTTTTATTGATAGCTTCCATAATTCTAGATCATAAACCATTATGATTCCCTCCCCACTCCTACCCTCCCTCATATCTCTCCCCCTCTCAATTAGTCTCTGGTTTGTTTCGGTGTCATCATCTTTTCCTCCCATTATGTGTAGGGATTATCAGGCATAAAATCATAAAATCATGACTATGAAGGTCATTTTGTGTCTGGAAGTTTGCGTTATAAGCAGTCCTACCCTTCCGTTGGCTCTTACAATCTTTCCACCACCTCTTCCTCAATAGACCTTAAACCTCGGGAAGTGTGATAGAGATGTCCCAGTGCTGAACACTCCACTGTCATTTCTTCTCAGCATTGTGGTGTTTTTGAGTTATTCCAGTGGTCACCGCCATCTGGAAAGAGAACCTTCTCTAGTCAAAAGTGAGAGTAGCATTGTTGTTTGGGTATTACAATAAAAAGTGCTTTTAACAGCCAGTAACCATAGATTGTTAGTAGAAAAACTTCAGTGCCAAGGATGGGATGGATACCTTCCAGTGAGTTGTTGGCCAGGGAGGTTCCCGAGGCCCCACAACATTACAGGCCATTTCCAAGGCTCTTGGTTTCTCACTAGAATGAGATGGGAAGACCCTGTTGCTGAAGACCACATATGCTCAGGCTACAGGTCACTGAGACATCAACCTGGAGCTGAGCTGAAAACTTCCTCCCTGTTAACCAGCTGACAGAAAGCTGGGAAAAGCTATGGCTGCATGCAGCCCTGTGGGAGAGAGAAGTCATCATTGGTTGTGAACAGCCATGCCAACCAACCAAACTTATAAACACTTTTATGGAGAGGTTAGTTTCTTGGAGGCAGCAAACAGAAGGATCCTTTAATCCAGTCAGAAGTCTGTTTTTTTTTTTTTTTGTCGGAGTGTTGAGGCTGTTGATGTTGAGTTATTATTATTATTTTTTAAAATATTTTATTTATTCATTTTCAAGGAGAGAGAGAGAGAGAGAGAGAGAGAGAGAGAGAGAGAGAGAGAGAGAGAGAGAGAGGATGCACACCTGCACACCACACCAGGACCACCACCTTGTGGGTCTGGCTTATGTGGGTACTGGGGAATTGAACCCAGGGCCTTAGGCACTGGAGGCAAGTGCCTTAACCGCTGAGCCATCTCTCCAGCTCCCGATGTTGAGTTACTATTGAAAGGTGTGTATTTATTCTTGCCATTTCTTGTTTTTGTAGTTTTTCCTTTACTTTCTTATATTATCTATTATTTGAATATGTTTTTTTTTTTTGTTTTCTGATGTATGAGTTTTTCTTTCTCTTCAGTCTGAAGGATCCCTTGAAGTATTTTCCGTAGAGCTGGCTTTGTAGACATTTATTCCTTCAGCCTGTCTTTGC
>PVHP010003775.1:59701-76101 GCA_004024765.1 Zapus hudsonius
AGGTTACTTGGTGCTTCTCTCTTACTGCTTTCAATATATTTTCTTTGGTCTGTGTGTTCAGTAGTTAATTATAATATGACGAATGAGAGGTTCTTTCCTGGTTTTGTCTGTTTGGTGTTCTAAATGCTTCCTGTATCTGCATTGGTAGCACTTTCCCTGTTTGGGGGGAAATTCTCTTCTATGATTTTGTTGAGAATATTTAGCATGTCCTGAGAGTGAAAGAGTCTAGTTTGGTGCTGAGCTCTTAGCAGCGTCTAGATTTCTGCATTGGAACATTTTGAGTATCCATAGTCTGTCTTCACCTGGCTCGGGTTGTCAGGCTCTCTGGGGAAGCAGCACTCTTGCTCATCTCTCCACTTCCTCTGTGATTTCACCTGGGCCCCAGCTGCTGTGTTTGGGTGGTTCATCTGCCATGGAGTCAGCTGTCATCGGTGGTCTTGTTGGTAGAATCACATTGTCCACAGTTGTCACTGCCTTCTGAAAGATAAAAACAGATTCTTTATCGGAGAGTGAGATCAGCATAGGTCAAATGGGATAAGTATTGTTGATTTGGCAAGATTGTAATGGGTGTAGCCGCCCTTTAGGCCCATGGCTAGTGGAAGCTTCCCCTTTGAGTCTAGATTCTTGGTCTCCATAGGAGTTTGGCTTGGAACCCAGTGATACATCATTTTAAAATCTGTATTTAAAACTTTTCCTTACACATTTTACTGAGCCTACATCTTCATGAACATACTTCAGTTTTGGGTACTGAAGGGATAGTGACCTTGGAGTTATCCTCACTGATATCCTCACTTTGTTTCTTAATTATGAGCAGCATGCCCTCACTCAGTATTCTTAGGACTGACTACAAAATTCATGAAGTATTCTCAGTTCTTTCCTTCAGGCACAGTGCAGGTGTTAAGTTACTTGGCTAGGTAGAGCAGCTCTGAGCTGTGGGAACCACTGGATTCTGGATACTGTTGCCTCCTTTGTGTGTTTCTTCTGTCATGTACAGAGATACTGCCGCTTCCTGACCCCCCCTCAGGCAGCCTCCTTGTTAGATCTATCTAGTCACCAGTAGGGAACAATGGTGGTCCAGAGGGACTGGTCCGAGAGCTGGGATGCCAGTGATACCAGGGCCTGGCTGTCTCCGAAGCCTCGGTCCTGAGGCCTGCTGACCAGCTTGTGGGTTTCCCAGGTCTTTCTCCAGAACTTTATGGAGAAGTTAGCTCCCATTTCCAAGGTAATTGATTAATCTGAAATTCCATGTTATAAGATGGATTTAACACTGCCTGAAGTCGTCTGCATCTCTGTTTTTGGTAAGCATCTGACATGGAACCCAGAGTCACTGTTCATGTACTTGAGTATGACTTGCAGGAGGATCACCGATTGAGCATGTACGTGCGTTGCTGTTTGTGTGCTTTCGGAATTAGCCCACACCATCCGTTCTGTGAGGCGATGATGGGATAGCGACAGGAAGATCTGTTTTTATCATTGGCAGCAAAAGCGCTCAGACACCTTAACCGCTAAGCCATCTCTCCAGCCCTCTTTTCTCTTTTTAATTGACAGATTCTTTGCGCAGCAATGTGTATAATGTGAGTTTGCTTGCTGCACTCTCTCTACTTGATAAGGCCTTCCTGACTATAGTTAGCCTGTACTCTTCAGCCTCTGAGGACCAGGACAAGTTGCTGCCTGCATTTCTTCTGTGCTATCACATGTGTTCTGTGGTTGCTTGGTAAGCAGTGTTTCTCAGTTAGAACCTCATGTTTCTTTTGCCAAGCATTTAACTAGTTTTCCCTAAGACTACAAATCCTTTTGTTTTCCCTGTGTCTGGTGTAGAGAACAATGGAAAAGGCGCAGAGTCCACTTTGTGAATGGAGCTCACACTCATGCTCAGTGTGCACTGAGCACAGGCGCGGCGTTCCCATTCAGATGGCTGTGTGAGAGGAAGCCTTGGAGGGGGTGTGCCGGGGTTTGCCCATGTCCCTGCCAGCCAGAGCACCTCTTAAGGAAGCAGGTGGGCAGCCAGGTGGATGTCCTTGATCACAGTGTGTGATCAGATGCCTTGAACAGGTGTTCTCAGCAAAGGCTGTGTCTCTTGAGAACACATCAGGCTTGGGAAGACGTCTTCAGAATGCACAGAGGGTGTTTTGATCACTTCAGGAACAGAGAGATTTGGCATAGTA
This sequence comes from Zapus hudsonius, assembly GCA_004024765.1. Classification (NCBI taxonomy): domain Eukaryota; kingdom Metazoa; phylum Chordata; class Mammalia; order Rodentia; family Dipodidae; genus Zapus; species Zapus hudsonius. The sequence continues at coordinate 61,867 of PVHP010003775.1, forward strand.
CATTTTAGGAGGAAGATGGTGTCTCTCAAGATTTGAAGGAAACTACTTTCTGTTATCACAGTTTTGGTGATTTTGAACTAGATCCTGAAATAAGCATATCTGAAACTGTGGGCGATGTCACAGATTGGCTGCAGGATCCTCCTGCAGTTCCTGTTGACTTTCAAATCCTATCAAGCAGCTCAGCCGCACACACTTAACTGCAACAGCAGCAAAGAAGTGCTGCAGGAAAGCAGAGAGGAGCAGCCACGTCCATCACGGTGGTGTGTACGGTGACCAGGCTCTTTGCTTGTGTGTGTGCATGTTCATGTGTGTGTGAGCACATGGGTGAGCAGGCAAGCTTGAAGCCAGAGAGCAACATCAGGCTTCTTTGTCCGTAGGGTCTCTCACCTGGAGCACACGCATCCAGTCATACTAGCTCACCAGTGAGCCCCCAGGAATCTGTCTGTTGTCACCTCCTAAGCGCTGGGATTCTGGGTGCACACTGTGGTCCCTGGCCTTCACGTGGGGGCTGGGTCTGAACTCAGATTCCTGTGCTTGTGTGGTAAGCACGTGACTGACACCCATCTCTCCAGCCCAAGGTGTGCTTTCCTGTAGAAATTATTTGGGAAGATGAGTTTGTCTTAATTTGAACTTTATTGGAACTGTAATTCTGAAACTGTAAGTTCTCACAAAGACTGTTGTTGAGGATTTGAATACTTGGTAGGGCTTTGCCGAGTCACTTAGTATGTATTATGGAACATTTCACACTATGGAGTCCAGAGTTAAGCATTTGGTTTAAATATATCACATGTTTTATTTTCTATACTTAAATGTTTGGGGTTTTCTGTTGCTTCCCAAGGCTATTTTTTTAATTAGGATATTTGAGTGAAGTGTCAACTTATTTCATTGTACTTTTAGGAAATACAGCTCACTGTGAAATGCATTGAGCCTGGGAAGTGAGTGAATGTTCCTTGAGAGGGTGCTGCTTTTCCAGGGTAGAGTCAGGATCCTTTCTTCCTCCCTTCCTCCCTTCTTCCCTTCTTCCCTTCCTAGGTGCCCAGCAGTGGACCAATAATACTTAAGTAATTCTCTTTTTAATGGTTGCTTTTTTTTTAAAAAAAAGTAAGCATAGAGTTAATAGCTATGTATTATATTCCTTCCTACCTTAAACATCACCTTTGTAATTTTGCTTCATTTATATTATAATATAAAAATTTTAAAAGTGCTATTTCTTATTGAGTTGCTATAAAAATAAGCACATCATATTAATCTTTTCCATTACTAATTTATTTGTTGGAGTCCTGATAATAATTTATGTCCAAACTAGAAACGAATTGTAGGCTTTTTTCTGATTAAAATATGAGAAAAGTATTTAGATATTGATAGGTAGACAAAAAGTATTTCTCTAAAAATGAAAGTTGATGTCTTAGTTCAGTTTTGGTCAAGATATATCATTGCTTGTATAACATGAATTATTAATGTGATGACAGAGAGCAGAGTTTCATACCAGGCAGGATGGGTCAGCCACCTGTTCCTTGTCATGCAGATGGTAAGTTGTGCTGTTTCTTTCTTGCTTTAAAGAACTACAAGGCATAGTGCCTTTTCTCTAATCTGCATTGGAAATATAATTAATGTATACAATATAGTCTTATAAAGTATATTCTTATGGTTATAATTCATTGCTTTGATCTAATCAGATTTTATTTTGATCAGAATGTAATAGTGGTATAAATGAGTTAGAAATTGAAAACGTTTCTTTAACAGATATTTCCCTTCTACTTAGTTATATGTATATTCTTATTATCTTTCTCAGAAACAGACTAGAACATGTCCTTTTGTAACAAAATGTAGAATCTAAATGTATTCTTTGTCAGAAGTCAAGACAGACTTCAAGACTTCTATCATAAGACTTTGTTGAATGAGCAACTTATCTAGAAAATAAAATGAATTTCATTATAACTGAAACTTGATTTTTGTCAAACACCATTTTAAAGTTTTTTTTTTGTAAATACATGCTTGTTTCTAAATAGATAACTTCCCAGACCACTGAACAAATACAGTGTAATCTTGGACAAACTCAACTTTTTGCATTTTCTGTTGCAGTGTTATTATACTTTGTGCTATTTTTCATTCTGCAATGTGGTTGTTATAGATTCATGGAGCAGATCAGCCAGCTTGCTAGTGTGGAACTCATGCAGAAGGTCAGCTAGCTGGTGAGTGTGGAATTCATGGAGAGGGTCAGCTAGCTGGCAAGTGTGGAATTCATGAGAGGGTCAGCTAGTTGGTTGTGGTTCATGGATTTCTTGGGGAGTCATTGTACATTAACACCCCAGTCCGTCCAGGTGGCTGGGTGGACAGCATCTTGAAATAGTGAGCCAATGGGCATAGCCACCTGGGAGACCGTCGCAGTGAACAGCTCTCATTTATTATACAGAAAAGGTTGTTTATATAGAGGAAAAAGCAGAGGCAGGGGCATAAACGGCAAGGGGATTGGTAGGGGCAGGGTAGTCTGGATGTCTCATGAATGGATTGGCAGGGGCCAGTAACCTGTGGATGCCTAGTTTGCATAGATAAATTGAGGGGACTTTTTACGTGATTCTAGACATGTACTGGATGGTGGTGGCTGCAGAGGAACTGTGACCTTTACACTTTTATTGTCCAGGTTTGTTATTACAGCTGGAGTATGTGAGTTCAGGCCTTGAAGTGCCTGTGTTTCTCACGGCTTGTTGTGGCCTGCCAGGGGGGCTGGAGTGTCTAGGATAAAAGAAGGATACAGCCAAAACTCCTGCCGGTCTCAGATAAGCTCAGAGAAGCTTGATATTATTGGGGTTTCAGGCCAGCCTCAACTTCATTTAACCCTATATCCTCTGTGCCTCTTAGCAGGGTCCCACAGCTTGTGAGTGTGGAATTCATGGAGAAGGTCATCTAGCTGGTGAGTGTGGAATTCATGGAGAGGGTCAGCTGTCTCTCTGTGAATAGATTAGTGGTCTCTGATGAGCAGAGGTGTTTGATAGAATGCTGTTGTAGTTACCCTCTCTTTGCAGGGACAAAACTCATGACTAAATACAGCTGATGGGAAGAAAGGGTACAGTTTTGCTTGCAGAGGCCTCATGATGGCAGGGAAAGCATGGCACGAGCAGAGGCTGCACCACCTGTGCCACAGCAGGTGGGCACAGCCACAGGAGAGTGAGCTGAACCAACACTGGCAAGCTAGGGGCTGGGAAACCTCAGGATCTGCCCCAGGAACACACCTCCTCTGCAGGGCTCCACCTCCCAAGCTGGCATCAGCTAGGGACCGAGCATTCGGAACATGGGAGTTTATGGGGACACCTGTTCAAAGCACCACAAATGCCTTTAGCTTTAAAAGTCTTATTTTATGACTCAGGTTAATGTTAGTCTCACGATCCTCCTCTCTCCCTGACCAAAGCCTGAGATTGCAGATGTGTGCCACCAGTGTACCTCTGTTTTGTTCATTTCAAATGTGGCATGAAATATCAACATGTTGGGTTGGTCTTCTATTGTAGTTCTAAAGTTAACTTAAAAATATTTTGAGGGCTGGGGAAATAGTTCAGTGGTTAAAGACACTTGTTTGCAAAGCCTGCTGTCCAGGGTTCAATTTCCTAGTACCCACATAAGGCCAGATGTAACAAGTATTTGTTTTGCAGTGGCAAAAGGCCCTGGTATGGTCAAACTCTGTCTCTCTCTCTCTCTCTCTCTCTCTCTCTCTCTCTCTCTCTCTCTCTCTCTCTGTCTCAAATAAACAAAAATATTTTTAGAAAATACTTTGAAAACTGTTGACTAGAAATAATTATGCTTTCAGTTTTAAATTTGCATAAGTATTTTTGAAATGTTGATTTGCTGGTTTTATTTTTGTTGAGCATTGTTTTATGTGAACGTGCTGTAATTAGATCTTCATCCTCCCTTTTCCGTTCACTGAACCCTCTTCCAAGTGGTCTTGTGCTTTGATGTCTTTCTTTCTGAACTCCATCGTCTGTGTCCAGTGTTGACGGGCTCTGGGCCGTGCAGGTCTGGTGGAGGTCCCTTCATGGTGCTCAAGGTCCTCCTCCTCATTCTGCCCCCTCTTCTGCCGCAGTTCCCAAGACTGTGTCTCATTCAGTGCTGAGCTCTCAACAGCCCCTTATTCTCAGCACTTTGATGAGTTTTGGGTCTCTCAGCCACCTGCAAAAAGAAGCTTTTGTGGTCATTTGTGAGAGCTGCATCAACACTCCCCCACCTTCTCCACAGTGCTCCCTGAGCCCCTGCTGGCTGGTGTGATTCCACAGTGTTCCCTGAGTCCCGGCCAGCCAATGTGATTCCAAGTGCTCCCTGAGCCCTGGCAGGCTGGTGTGATTGATTCCACAGTGCTCCCTGAGCCCTGGCCACGCGATGGAGGTGTCTGTAGTACTTAGCGCTCCACTCTCACTTGGCACTTTGATGGGCTTTGGGTCCTCCCAGTAGTGACTACATATTTTCTGCGAGGGGCATTTGGTCTAGTGATGGATAAAATGGGAGTTATGTGAGCATTATGTTTACAGCAGGTCTGTTTTATCTTTTCCTAGTGGGGAAACTTTTAAGTTTGTCCAAGATGACAGAAAATATATATACCTAAAAGTCTCTTTTGTTTGTTTGTTTGTCTTCTTTTAGGGTCTCACTGGAGCCCAGGCTGTCCTATAATTCATTATGTAGTCTTAGGCCTCAAACTCACACTGATGCTCCTACCTCTGTCTCCCAAGTGTTGGGATTAAAGGCGTGCATCACCATGCCTGGCAATCTAAAAGTTTTAAATAAACTAGATTTGCTGTAAAGTGAGCTTTGCATCTGCATTTGTCTCTTGGGTTTTATGTTGTGAGAGAAGGTTTTCAGGTGGATAGAAAGAAGCCAGAGGAAAGTCTTCATCTTTCACAAGGAGTCCATGATCACTCTGTCTCCTCTGCACTGTTTAGGGGTCCCTGCTCACTCTGTCTTCTCTCTGCACTGCTTTGCTAGTAGTTTTAGGGTGTCATGTCAAACAGATCTGTTTTACCCTGACCTGTCTTCCCTGCAGTGCCTTCCTTTCCTTTGGTTCTCATTTGGCTGGTGGCCTCACCACTTGTGTCTCCCCTTGATGGGTTGGCGTGGTCCCAGCGGTGTCCTCACTGCAGCCAGTGATTGGGTCAATGTGACTTCTTGAACAAAAACTAGAATTCACCCTTGCTCTGCCACTACGGCTCCTGTGTCGTTTAGTCTTTATCTTATGATTGTTGAGTCCTTGCCTTACTCCATTTTTCTAATTATTTTAACCAGTGTAGTTCTTTAAGGCAAGCTTGTAACCATGTTGCTTCTCAAGTACACAATCCTTCAGGTGGCGTCAGAGGTTCTTTGACAGTTTGAGCTTGCTTTTATATTCAGTCATACTTCCCACATTACTTTTTTTCCCATTAAAAAAAACTTTTGTCTTTCCATGAATGTGAGTGTGTAAATTCATGTGCAGGCACATACATGCCGGGGGTGTGTGTGGAGGCCAGAGGTCAGCCTCGGGGGACAGTCTTACTTTGAGGCAGGGTCTCGTGCTCACCACTGGCCATACCCCACTGGGTGGCCCGTGGGCTTCTGGGATTCTCCCGCCTCACAATGGAGCACTGCGTCTCAGATGCCATGCTACTGGGGCTCCGAATGCAGGTACCGTGTTTGCACTGCAAGCTCGTGACTCTGAGCCATCCCCAGCTTGATCTTTCTGCGCCACGCGCTCTCTTACTCATCCGTACGAGCGTACTGCCAGCTTCTTGGTGCACAGAGGACACGGCGAATGTGACAGCATGACTGGCACCCTGCCCTGCCTTGACAATGCTGTGTCCACCAGTCCTAGCTGTGGCCAGGCCTTCCACCTGCCCTCTCCACCTCTAGACTTCCCGGGAGTCTTCTGAGCCACATCAAGTGTCCCAGCTGCCTCCGCTCCTTCTCTGTTGTAGTGTGTATTTTAGTTTGCCCTGAAAATAAGAGAAGGGGGACCCCAGGAGCATCAGAGAGTAGGAGATGAGGCAGGATGAGGAGCAGGAACAAGGTGGGAGCAGTGGCCTGAGCCCTCAGGGAAGACAGAGTGGGCTGCAGGTCTGAACGCCAGGCGCAGTTTGTGATGGCGAATGCCGGGGATCTCTGTGGAGACTGAGCAGTGCCCGCAAGTAAGGTCTTAGCAGGCGCTGTGTGCACTTGTGGCTGCCCCTGCTCTCGCTGCCCTGGCTTTACCATGGCGCCTGCTTTGTCTCCACAGCAACCCTGCTGACCCAGCTGTGAATAGACTGTAATGTCACCCTGTACAAGCGCTATGCCGGCCTCATCAATAATGGAGAGCCGACAGATGAAAGCACTCATCATTGACCTCTTGGTGACCTCATTTGCAACACTTGAGGTTTTCTCCCTAAAAACCAAATGATTGGTGGTGGAGCCGTAGAGCTGTAGTTCCCAGGGCATGTGTGATACTGAGGGTTCATCTGCACCAATACTTCCAAAGTACTGGTTACCCCCAAATGTAGATCCTGCTTAACTCCAAGTGATAGGCATGGTCAGATGACAGCACTGGGGGCTGGAGAGAGGCTGAAGAAGAATGTTTGTTCTCACTGTCAAATCCCTGTGGGTGGCAGGTATTTTCTTAAGAGCAAATGCTTTCGCTGCGGTAGACAGAGCACCAGAACAAAGTTTCGTGTCGTTCTGAGGTCTGCTGTGTTGGCCTGTCTCCAGGGTTCACATGTCTTTACTTCAGCATTCAACTTGTCTCTTCCTAATGTCTCGAAACCCAGTTCTAGAAGCCACAACTTTGAGAAAAGCTCATTGGATCCTTCTGTGCCGGGTTGTCACCCTCCCGCTCTTCTCCAGGCTCTTCACTAGAGTGCTCGGGACACGGCTATGGTGGGGGGGGGTTGAGGTGATGAGGGGTGCTGGGATAGAAGGGGGAGCACTGAATGCTGTTGCTCTGAGGCAGAAGAGCACCCCCCGCCCCGGCTGAGCTCCAAAGGCCAGCTTCGGGACCCAGGGTCCACTGAGGACGAGCAGTGGAGCGTCCCGAGGTGATAACGGGCACTGCTCAGGACTCTCCTCTCTCATACAAATAATCATTTCTAATCTGCTAAAAATTTTATAACCCTCTGAATCGATTGAGCATTTGTTAACTGCCTGTTTTGTAGACTCTTGCTTTCTACTTTAACTTCTTTCAGAATGACTTGTTGAGAAGCATTGTGAGATTTGAATGCTATTGAACATACTGAACAATTATCTTTAGAGATACCTTTAAACTTTCTAGCCTGACAAAGTAAGATTACCTGAAAGAGGCGGCAGCGGGGCTGGGGGGGTCCTTTGGGGAAGCCCACAGGACAGCAGTGCTCACGCCTGCCTTTCTTTCCACAGTCTCTCCAGAGGCGGTTGGATTTCTGTCTGCGGTCGGGGTGTTCATTGTCCTGATGCTGCTCCTCCTCCTCTATGTTAATAAGAAGTTCTGTTTTGACAATGTTGGAGGGTTTCCAGATCTTGGGTCAGGATACAGTACAAGGGAGAATTCACAAGAAAGAATGTGTAAGTATCATGGCTGCTGCTTAAAAAAAATCAGTGTTCTTTGAAGGTTGGCTTTGACATATAGTAGATTTCCATTTGAGCCTCTGTTTGTAAGAATGAAAGGTCTCCTAAAGAAATTATGTTCAGACTATCCTTCCGTTGTCCAGAAGTTGCTGAGGTGCTGCATAAAGGTGAACTGTCTGCTCCCACAAAGTAATTTTTGAGCTTTTCATCTGTGAGCTGTGCTTTGGGGCCTAGTACAAATACCTCCGGAGTTTAGAAGAAGAAGGAATCTTGGAGCTCTGGAGACTCCCGTGGTCCTCAGTACCACTCACCCTTTGTCTTTCCCTGCTCTTGAATCTTGGCCGGTGGGTGATTTGGGTTGGAGAGGGGTGCCACCTAGTGATCACAGCACAGGAGCAGTGGTGCTATTCTCTCCCCTTTCTGGAGAAGTGCTTTCACACTCCTCTCACGTTCAGAAGGGCCAGGGCGAGGGCGAGGGCTCAGCCAGGGCTGCAGGCCCCTAGGACTTGCTGGGGCGAGCTCAGGTGTAGTCAGAATCCTGTCTTTGCGGCCTCCACACCCATGTGCCCACAAACCACCCATACCCATGTGACCACTTGTGCAGACACGGATCAAGCAAAAAACTGTAGAAGAGGCTCATATAAATAATAACAGGAGCACATTTTTATCCTTTTCTAATTTTTTTTGGAGGAGGGTGTTGCTGGGTACTGATACCAGCCTTTGCACATGTGAGACAAGAGCTCTGCTACTGGGTGATATCCAGGTTATAATTATGCTTAATATTAGTAACTTTGAATTTTTAGTTTGGGCTCTAAGTAACATTTCATTTTAAATTAAACTATGTTTTTCAAGCCAAAAAGAAAAGGTTGGAGAAATGAGTGAAATTGTCCTGCATGTCTGACCCACCCTGTGCGGCCTGCATCGCTGTCTGCTTTGCACGGAGTCTGTCCCTAGCCGCCCGCCGAGAGCCTTGCTGTCCGTCTGTCCATGAAGTCGTGCCACCCCGAGCCTGGCACGGAGAGCAGAAGCCTCGCACTTCCCCCATGCTTCTTTGCTTCTCACTCGTCCAACAGGAATTAACGTGAAGAAGCCCCAGGCTTGTGTGCCCTGCTCCCCTCTCCCTCCACACAAGTAGGTTTTCAATTTGCAATACCGGCAGGTTGTAATCGGGCAGTTCCCTTACGTGGACCCCCGATAAGTAAGCCAGAATCACACGTAGAAACCCTTTGCATACCTCGTCTTTCAGGCGTAGACTAGAAGCCCAGTAGTATTTGAGGAGAAATGTTGTCTTGATGCTGTTTTGATAACTGTGGAGTGGGGAAAATTTCATTGCATTTAAACCAAGTGCTTTGATTTTTTGTTTCTTTTGGGAGAAGTCTTTTCTTGGACATATTTCTTCCACTGCACGATGCGTTTACACAGAGATGAAAGCTGCTGCAAATTGAGCTCCTGAGCAGCAGCAGCCCGTCAGCACTAAACCCAAGTTCCAGAGTAGTTGGTATTTTGAGAGGAGAAAATTCTATTATCGCACCTTATAGAAACAAGGAATTGGAAAATGACATTTTTCAAGCACTTTCAGCAGACTTTGCCATCCGTGTCCTCCCTGGTAGACACGCTCAGCAGTGCCGTGGAGGACCTGGGCGCTGCCGTCGGAGAGGTCACCGGCTCGGTGGCAGGGCAGGTGGCCGGCATGGTGCAGGGCTGGCGGCCGGAGGCCTCGGAGAGCCCCGGGCCCTCTTCCCCCCAGGACAGCACTTCAGCTCCCCGCGAGCCAGAGCCTGGAGCCGAGCTCTACAGTGAGAGGCTGCAGAGCCCACGGGTGCCTGGAGAAGCCGGAACTGCCCGAGCTCCTGTGGTCAAAGCCCCTGCGCAGCCGGCAGGAACCCGAGAGGGACTCTGCAAGAGGGAGAGGCGCCAGGTGACCCCAAGCCAGAGTGGCAGCCCTGGGCCGTGGGCTCCACCCGCACCCCCCAAACACCAGAGTCCTGGGGAGACCCAACAGCAAGGGGCCAGCTGCCGCGAAGCCCGTCCTGCTGAGAGAGGAGCAGCTCACAGTAAAGTTGACAGATATTCTAAGATATTGCCCCAAAAAGGTGAGGTCTCCTGATGCTGCTTTGAGTGACTCAGTTTTTTTTTTTTTTGAGTGATTCAATATTATCTTCACTTTTTTCTTCACTTTCTAAAATTAGGAAAACGTCCAAATTCCTCAACTTCCCCGTCGAAGTCTATGTATGTAATTTAAGATTTTCTTGAACCTACTTACTGGCAGATATTTTTAAAGCCATTCAGTGTTTTTTTCTTTCTCACAATCATTTCAAGGTCATGCTATTTAGCCAATTTTTCAGCAGTCTGAGCTTTCCTTTTTCTTGTTTCCTAGTTTTGTTTGTTGTTTTGGTTCTTTTTGAGACAAGTTTCACCAGAATTCTTGGGTGGGCCTGAACCTCACTGTGTAGCCAGGGTGGCCTTGAACTTGCAATCTTCCTAATTTAGTCTCCCAAGGGCTAGGATTACAGGTGTGAGTCACCACATCTAGCTTCTAAGTTTTACAAGTGGAAGTTCCATGATTTTATTATGCAGTAAACATATTTTAGTTAGAGTTTATTTAGTGTGATAAACTGTTTTTTTTTTACTTTTAAAAAACTTTTTGATATACTTGCAATCAGAGAGAGAGAGAGAGAGAGAGAGAGAGACAGACAGACAGACAGACAGACAGACAGACAGACAGGAAGAGAGAGAGCAGGCAGGCCAGGGCCTCTTGCCCCTGAAAACAAACTCCAGATGTTTGAACCACTTTGTGCATCTGGCTTTATGTGGGTACTAGGAAATTGAACCCGGGCTGTCAGGCTCTGCAAGCAAGCGCCTTTAACCACTGAGCCATCTCTCCAGCCTGCTTTCACTTTTAGAACTAAGTCCATATCCTTCATTGCTCTTCAGATTTACTCCAGTGAGGGTCCTTATGGATTATTTTATATTTTCCTTGAGAGCAGGAGCTCTGTGTTAGCGAGCAGCATTCTCCTGGTCATGTCTTGCCTCAGCCACACATTGACGCTGTATGACTGCCCAGTCCATAATGAGCACTCATGAGCGACATACTAGTATTCATGAGTTCCTTATATGGAATTAAAATCTGGGTGTTTATAGTGTTCACCCACATATTTGTGGCAATTCCAACTAACTGTGGCAGTCCTTGCCAGCTCCATTATGGCTGGTATGATCACAGGGCAAAAATATACTTGCTTTGTTTATAAATATGCACCTGTAATAGTTCTGTAATTTCAGATTCTCCTAAAATACCAAACAGCAACCAAACCCTGCTCAGCAGAGGAAGGAAGGACTGTTTTCAGTGTGCCGCACGCTCTTCCATAGCAGAAGTCTGCTATGGATGGGTCATTTTTCAGGTATAAATGTACAGGGAACCTGATCCAGGGTCGATGGGTGATTGAAACAAACAGCCGTTTGTGACTCTGTCCATTGCAATGTTCGTTGCGTCAGCAGCTTTTGAACATGAAACTCAGCAGGTTTCAGTAGTCCTGGCTTAGTTCTGGTCGATGTAGAGCATAAAGAAACGAGGAAACAGTTTGCCTCTCATCCAACAACAGGACAGATGTCAGAAGTAAGTATAGTACAGGTCCAAAATGTGGAGGTTGTTGTGCTCTGTTTCATGAAGGAGCACACTGGGACCTCTTTCAGACTAGATCAGTGCTGACCTCAAACATGCCGCATCCCATGATCTTAGCTGTGCTCTCAAGGTCCCAGAGCCTGTGTTGAGCTCTCTCACAGGGCTAGAAGGTGCGCCCTGCTTCTGAATGGAAGGCACCTTCAAGCAGTTTTCCCTGGAGCTGATGAAGTTGGGTTTAGGGTAGGTGATCTCTGAGGGACTGCTGTGGCAGTGCACAAGCGTTCACACTGGAGCTGGATGCTTAGACCAGCTCTGCCTTCACTTCAGTGCCGTGGGTGGAAAAGTTGTCAGAGCTCAGTGTTCCATCCACCACATGGCTCTGTGACCTGTAGGCACGGCTGACCGCTCGGGAGGTGGAGTTCAGATTGTTTATAGTTTAAATCAACTATAAATAGATACCTATGCTAGATGTTGGGCAGAATCTGCCATGGTTTTGTGAATAATAAACTACTGCTGCTGCTTTTTAAAATATAGAATTTACGTCTCAAAACTTTGCTTAAAATTTAGGTTTACTTAAGTAGAATTTCCTTAACCACCTCACCTCTCCCAGGTAGTAGGTGCTAGTAGCTCAGTGCTGCCTCTCCAGAACCCGCTGCAGGTAGACGTGCACAGTGGATATATAAATATGCCTCGTCAACATATAACCACACTTTCTAGTCTACGGCTTCTCTTCCCTCAACTTGATGGTGTCACTCTTGCCTTGCGACCTGCTCTCTGCAGGGCTGCCTCGTCCAGTGTTGAGTGGGTGTGTCAGCACTTGTCTAAGGCCCACTGGTGGCCCAGTGATTTGGTTTTCTTTCACTATTAACATACATTGCAAATATATATCTTTGTTTATTTATTTTCATGGACTTAATTCTTGGAAATGGCTTGGCAGTTTCCTAGGAATAGGTCAAAGACCACCCCAGTAGCTGTCATATAAGATGTACCAACTCTGGTTTGTTATGTCTGCCCACTTCTGTTTCCCTGGTAGTACTGAGCATTGTCAGTGTCTGAAATACAGACCGAAATGGAAGTCAGAACCGTGTCAAACACAGACTGTTGGAATTGGGTCCATGTGCACTGGGCAGTGCTGACAGCTGACCCTGTGAACACTTGAACAAAACAACAAGCACTATAGCCTCCTTTACATCTAACAAGGTCAAGAAACCTGTGACTTTTATGACATTAAATATGCAAGTTGATTTTTTTCCTATTAAAAATCTAGCTGTTGGTCATCTTACATGAAAAGTTTTATTTCTTAAGAGCTGAAAATTTTGGTTGTGTATGTACACATGCACACATGTGTGAGCTTGCACACACATGTACAAAATATGCTTTAAATTTGGTTATGGCATTTTCAAGAATTTCAGTAATCATTGTAAGGATTATTTGTCTGTTTTTGGCTTCCCCTGTGTGCTGACATGTTCACCGGCTGGCCCTTGTGCATCTGCTTGCATGTGTGTATCACATTGTAACACTGTAATAAATTTGTCATGCATTCATATATAAAATTATTGTTTCTTTTCCTTGCCGTCCCAAACAGATAATTCCTACATGGACAGAGATGAGCCTGGGTCATCCTCTGAGAGTGAAGATGAAGCGCTGGGTAAATACCATGAGGCCCTGTCCAGAGCATACAATTCCAGACTGCCGTTGGTAGATTGTAGACAGAAGAGCTACTCTTGGGAAACAAGGCAAAAATACAGTCCTTTATCTGCGGAGTACGATGGATATAGTAGCGAAGCATCTGTTGATGAAGGTAAGAGACTTCATCCTGCTTGATGGCACACTGTTATGTGAGATTTCTTGTGTCTACAATGCTAGGCATCTGTGTTTGCACACCAAACAAGAGAGCCTGTACCTTGCATTGGAATCACACTTCTGAGAATATAATTTATTCAGGTTGAAATCCACTCTGGGGGAAGGTCTCGCCCCTCAGTTGGGCCTTCCTGGAAATGCCCACAGACATGCCTCCTCAATCAAGGTGGCTATCAGGATTCACCCTCAGCAGTACTAGGATTCAAGAAAGAGAAGCAGCTGGAAGGCTTGTAGAACACCTGTTTGTCCTCTCACGCCACCTGCCAATAGCTCCCATCCTGCATGGGAGGGCTTAGCTTTTGTGCACCAGGCTCTGCAGACACTGCTTACTGTATGGCTGGCTGAGCACAGAGAGGACGTGGGGACACTCCCTGTGTGGATGTGGTCCAATTCCCCAATCATAAGGACAGGTACGAAGAAGGCGTGCTCTTCCTGTGCAGCTCTCTGCCCCTGACTGTGTGTTGCCATCAAAGCCCATGAAGCTATATTTACTGAAGAGGATTACAAGCAGAAAGGAAAACCATTTTTTAGTGTCTTTTATTTACACGACATAGTATTAGGAGCCAGTGGTTCGTTATTTGACTCCTACACTAATTTCAACAGAGCCTCTTTGGAGTACTCAGTGCCTGAGCAGATCTGGGAGGGTCTCTTCTTGAGGGAGTGAGTGAGCAGATCTGGGAGGGTCTCATCTTGAGAGAGTGAGTGAGGAGATCTCCAAGGGTCTTGTCTTGAGTGAATGAGCAGACATGTGAGGGTCTCTGCTTGAGGGAGTGCTTGAGCAGACCTGCCCCTCCCTGGGATGCTCTGTGCCCCTGACTTAGTTTCTCTACACATTTTCATATTTTACACTCACTGTGATTCATTGTGGTAGCTGGATTATCCTGATTTAGACCAGGTGACAGATTCTTTTTTTTTTTTTTATTGTCCATAATGAGTTACATTGCTTAGTGGGCCAACAATGAGTTGTTATCCCCGATTCCTCATTGCCCCCCTTCCCCATCCCCAGTCAGCTGGACATCCTCCTCCGTGGGCAGTCTGTATCAGTCTTTGTGGAAGGGGACCATGGATAGTCCAGTCTTCAGCCGGGTTCTCATGACCCAGGTGTGTTGTTACTGAGGGTTGCCAAGTCTCTGATATTCTCCCCCACCACGGCTCTCACAATCTTTCCGCCCCCTCTTCCGCTCAGTTCCCTGAATCGTGGTGGGTGAGTATTAAGGCGGCTTTAATGTTGT
>PVHP010003776.1:0-35000 GCA_004024765.1 Zapus hudsonius
AGTTTTGCATGTCCAGTGAAATGTGACATAATTATCATTATCAAAAATAAAATTGGGATCATAAAATCCTTATTTCCATACAGTAAGCTCTCGAGGAAGAAGGGGGTATCGATTGCTAAGATGGGCCATGAATGGAATGGGAGGAAAGCCTAACCACATAAAAAATGGATCAGACCTGGAACTCCCTGGTCCAGGCATTGGCTCCTTCCCACACTGAGCTGTTGATCAAAGAGACCCACAGTTCCCTAAAACAAGACAGAATTCTGTCAAAGCTCTTGACTACCCACCCCAGGCCAAAGGTAAGATCCTATTGCTGAAGAAACCACAGAAAGTCATCGCACAACACCGAGAGACCCTGCAAGATCCAGAATGGTAACCAGCCCCTAGATGCTAGCATGTGCAGTGCTGGACATAAGTGACCAGGGAAATTGGTCAATAATATTTGGAGAAAGCAGAGACCACTGATATTACAATGCAGACTGTTGCCATGAGAAGGCTGAACACACTGGAGAGATCAGAGAGTGAAGAAATGACCACTTGGTCAATAGAGGTACCATAACCTGGGGAGAATAGTCAACAGCTTTCAAATTGGCCAAGAAATCTGCTCAGTGTCAAGGAGCCCTTAACTGGAATTGGGACTCAGGTCAAAATCCTATGAGAAACAAAAACTTGGGCCCCAAGGAGAAGCTCCCCTTACTAGAGAATTACTGAGAGGCTAATCCCAATAGAATCTCACCAAATTAGAAATGTGTGTCACATTTAACCCATATTGACCTCACTCTCCTATGGAGATCCTGTTTGTTTGTATTTTTCAGAAGGCAGTGAGAGAGCCGAGGTCATTCCAACTCTACGAGCTACAGGTCGAGGGCTGACATCCTGGCAAGAGACAAACCACCCCAGGCTTATTGTGTAGGCCCAAATGAAACCCTTGAGAGAATGATGGGATAGCAAGAGATCTATCAGCACAGCTAATCAGTCAACCCAGGATAAGTCAGCATGACAGACACCAACGATTTCCAACACGACCTAAAGCAGAAGTACAGAGGCCATAAGGATCTCAACAATAAAGGAGTCTTAAATCTCACCCACTATGACTCAGGAAACTGAGCGGAAGAGGGGGCAGAAAGAGTGTAAGAGCCATGGTGGGGGAGACTATCCAGAGACATGGCCCCCCTCAGTAACAACATACACAGGGGTGGGGGACCTGGCTGCCTGTTGTGTTATCCATAACCTCCTACCCCATGGAATGATCCAGTGTGCCCACCAAGGAAGATATCCAGTGGGCTAGGGACAGGGAGGAGGGAATTGGGGATACCAACATAATCTTTGCTAATACAATGTATCTAAATTTGGACAATAAAAATATTGATTAAACAAACAAACAAACAAAAACAAAATTGGGGCTGGGGAAATGGCTTAGCAGTTAAGGCTGTTGCCTGCAAAGCCTAACTAACAACCCAGGTTTGATTCCCAAGTACCCACATAAAGCAAGATGCTCAAAGTGGTGCATACATCTGGAGCCCTGGCATACCCATTCTCTCTCTGTTTCTCTCTGCTTGCAAATAAATAAATAAAAACAAAAATAACTTGAGGGGCTGGGGAGCTGGCTGAGCCAATAAAGGGCTTGCCATGTGAGCATAAGGACTTGAGTTCAGATTCCCAGTGCCCACATAAAGCTGGCACAGTGGCACATGCTTGTGATCCCAGCCCTGGAGAGGTGGGAGTGCTGGCGAGTTAATCTAGCCAAACCTCCAGGTTGAGTGAGAGACCCTGTCTCAAAAAATGAGGTAAGAGAGTGATCAAGGAAGACCTCTGTATGGACCCCTCACCTCCACATACATACAGGCACCTGAACACCTATGAACAGCATACATATAAGCATGAACAGCTCCCCCCACAAATACTGAAAAATGCCATTAATAAAGACGATGGCAAAGAAAGGCATGAAGGAAAGAAAAGCCTGCATTTTGAGTAAGATTTTAAAATAATTTTTTTAGAGCCGGGTGTGGTGGCGCACGCCTTTAATCCCAGCACTCGGGAGGCAGAGGTAGGTAGGAGGATCGCCAAGAGTTCAAGGCCACCCTGAGACTACATAGTGAATTCCAGGTCAGCCTGGGCTAGAGCGAGACCCTACCTCGAAAAACCAAAACAAAAAAACCATAATAATAATAATAATAATAATAATAATTTTTTTGCCCATAAGCTCTACTGAGTGAAGCATGCTCCAGAGGTAGCACCCTGATGGCCTTAGTCCTGGACGGCCATGGGCACCTGGACTTCTTCAGTTTACCAATTCTCCTTGTAAGATCATCCCAACAGGTTATTATAGCAACAATCGTGTTCTAGTTTTGACAATCTTATGGTCCTAACAAATACATATGCCTTCTTTAATACCATCCAAAAAAGCTGTTTTTGAACGTTTTAGACAGGTTCTCAAGAGTCAGTAAATTTTCACTGTCTCTTTAAGAATCTAGAATATTTGTCTTTTGACTTGTTGCCAAGGATGGACTTTGAACTTGGTTTATCTGAGGGATAGTCTTATTGGTCTAGGGAAAGAATGAGTTACTATCCCTGGACCAGAGGGTCTCTGAGGTCTGTATTGCCCCCAGATTTTCCTGTTACTATTTCTAGTAACTCACTGAAAGTTGGACTTTGGGATGGGAAGACATTTTGGAGAGAGAAGAGGAGATGTCATGACTGCGGACACAACAGAGGGGCAGACAGAACCCCACCGAGCAGGAAACTTCCAGAGTCACTTCTGAAGATGCACTAGACATGCTCTTTAGGTTGAGGAATTTTCCATGGAAAATGTTCCCAGGAAACACTGACATTTAGGAATTCTCAGCCCCCCCCCATTAACAAAATGCATTGGTACATTGATGTAAACAGGCTGCAACTTTACCAAAGTCCCAGGGGCTATTTCAAATTCACCAGCAGAGAACACAGCCAGCAAGTGGCAAGAAGGGTTGGTAAGGAAATCACTTTCCTCCAGCATCTCACCTTCTAGCTTTTGCTGAGGTGGGCACCAAGCTTCTCTTTTCTGATCAAGCTCGCTGCATAGGGGATCTGGAAGAAACAAAGGAGACCACCCGAGTCAGCTGAGTTGGAGACCAATCTGTGAAGACAATCATTCTCCTGGCTCCTGGGCACAGCTTTGGGAGGGACAGAACACGTGATCACACTGGACATTGCCATCATCAGTCCCTGAGGTTCGCATGTGGTATTTTACTCTAAAAAGGTTTTAAACTTTCTGTATTTAACCATATGATATTATTATGCTGTTAGGCATGGAAACTGAATTCCAAGTTATAATACATCCAGGTTCACAGAGAAGAAAGTTGATTATAAACTAGGTCAAAGCCAGCCGGGAGTGGGTCTTTAATCCCAGGAGGGAGAGAGGTAACTTCGAGAGGCAGAGGTAAGAGGATCACCCGTGAGTTCAAGGCCAGCCTGGGACTACAGAGTGAGTTCCAGGTCAGCCTGGACTAGAGTGAGACTCTACCTTGGAAAAAAACTCAACAACAACAACAACAACAACAAACAACAAAAAAGGTCAATATAATCATTCAATTAATACGTGATTTTGTTATAAAACATGTTAAAATAGCCAAGTGCAGTGGCTTATGTTTTTAATTCTAGCACTTGGGAGGCTGAGGCAGGAGGATTGATGAAAGTTTGAGGCCAGCCTGGGCCAGAGAGTGAATTCCAGGTCAGCCTGGGCTAGAGTGAGACCCTGCCTAAAAAGAAACAAACAAAAAACCAAAAACAAATAAACAAAAACATGCTATCATTAAAATAAGACAAAACACAAACTTGGATAAGTCCCTGGTAACTCATTAGAAGCGCTAGAAATGAGGACACTGAGGAGACTCTGACTGGGTAATTCTGTCTGGATAAACTTGAAATGCACTTTTGAACACTGGGGTTGTGAATGAAAGCCTTTCATTAGAAAATTCGAATGGTCAAAATTAGACTACATTTATTATTTAGATTCGCCTCTCCACTAACCTCAGTCAAGCAACTGTCATTATGTTACCTGAGGCATCACCTCAATGCTGAACTCAGCTCTACCGATTTATATCTATGCCACATTAGAAAAAAAATATGGAGTTTTCTTTATAGAATGTAACCTGAAGTGTGGCTGTTAGACAGAACAGCAAATAGAACAAAATGAAAAAAAAGCTAAACACAAAAATGAGGTTGAAGAGCTGGGAGGCAAGCATTGTGCTTTTAAGACACTGAGGGAAATAAAATTATTTTCATTCAATTTGACAACATCCCCACATCTTTCTTTCTTTCTTTCTTTCTTTCTTTCTTTCTTTCTTTCTTTCTTTCTTTCTTTCTTTCTTTCTTTCTTTCTTTCTTTCTTTCTTTCTTTCTTTCTTTCTCTCTCTCTCTCTCTTTCTTTCTTTCTTTCTTTCTTCCTTTCCTTCTTTCCTTCCTTCCTTCCTTCCTTCCTTCCTTCCTTCCTTCCTTCTCTCTCTCTCTCTCTCTCTCTTTCTTTCTTTCTTTCTTTCTTTATAGCTAAGGCTGGATTCAAACTTGGGACCCTTTCGCCTCTGTCTCCCAAGAGCTGGGGTCAGAGGTATGTACTACATTTGCCTATGCAGGATTTTTGTGAGTTTTAAAAATATCTTTATTGTCAATAATTAGATACATTGTATGAGCAAATCTTGTGATGGTGTCCCCATTTCCCTCCTCTCTGTCCCCAACCCACTGGGGACCCTCCTCGGTGGGCATACTGGATCTGTCCATGGGGTAGAGGGTTATGAATTACACAAGTTTGGTGAGTTTTATATCTCTACATTCTGAGCATTTTACTGGGAGTGTGTTTTCCTCTCTTGATTCAGAAGAAATCACGAACCAAAGCAATGAACCCTTGCTGATGAAAGAGGCTGTGAATTTACAACAGCGTGAGTGAGTTAGATGTGCCAGACCATTTTACTATAATAACAGATCAGGTGAATCAGTCTCCTAGTGGATAAAAAAAAGAAGATAAAAATACCACCTATTTTGATATGCAACCACACATTAACCATATCCGGAAGGCATATGTCTGAGAAAGGGCATACGGAGCTGTACTGAAATTCATGATTCACACAGTGACATAAGAAGTTCAGTGCCTCAATCTTGTATTTTAGGACGTGGGCTGAGATCAGCTAGATCGCTCTGACAAGGACAGTTACACAGGGATCTACTCTAGTTACCTGTTCCTTTCACAGCAGGTTATGCTATACCTGTTATTCACAGAGACATCCCTGAAGGGGGTTTCCATGATGGTGTAGGCTGCAATATGCTGCAGAGCACGGGTCACCTTTCTTGTTAGTGACATAATGGGAGAGTCTTGAATGGGGCTTTATTGTATAAGATAACAAAAAAAGACACGAACTTTTGGGTCCATGTGTTACTAGTAATATGTGCTTGGGTCACTTTCATATTTAGAAAGAGTTCTCAAATTCAAGATCAGATGCCACAAGATTTAGTCTGTTATGAGCCAGGCACTACGGGAGATAAATTAATGCCACTTATGGGTGTCACTCCTCACTCATCAAAGTACGTGTTCTAACCCAAAGAAAGCTGCTGAAGGACATTAATTTCAAGGCTAAATTAAAATGTCTTTCTCTGTCTGCCTCTCTCTCTCTCTCTCTCTCTCTCTCTCTCTCTCTCTCTCTCTCTCCCTCCCTCCCTCCCTCCCTCCCTCTCTCTTTTTCATCTTATCAAGCTAGGATGTTATCAGGAAAAAAAGAGGAGATATTTCCAAGGAAGTACATTAGAGTCCTAAAGCTCCAGACTAGAATTTAAATAACTATAGAGGAGAATTATCCTCACACAAATACTAGGTTTTATGTTTATTTCCTTAAAACAAAATGAAATGACAATTAAGTAAGAACAATGAGGTTAAGGAGCTGTAAGGAAAGCATTGTGATTTTTAAATTCTGAGTGCTAAATTCTAAATGATAAGTAAAGATTATTGCATGGTCCACTTGTTCACAAAAAACTACATGATTTCGTTGGTTCCAAGACACATTGCCCATACATTTTAAGGAAATTGGATGTATCATAATTGATGGTATCTTAGAATCACTGTTGGAAGCTTTGTTCTTTATGATTCATTAAGCAATGATGCCTCATATAATTGATGGTGTCTCAGATTCTCCAAAATACAATATTGGATTTACAGATGTCGCACACTCCTAAGCAGGGAGCTTGGGATGCTGAAGACTCTGTTTAAGCTAGTTACTCTACGGAAGTCTCCTCCTTCAGTACAACTTAGAGAAACTTTCTTTTCCTCTTGACTAGTCTGAAGTCACTGAGATTGGCATGGATAAAAAATTTTTGAGGTATTCTATAATTTCTAAATTGCCCAATTGACTCAAATAAGTCTCAAGTATTGAGGTCTTACAAACAAAGAAACAAACAAAACTTTGTGCCAAGAGAGTTAGCTTGTGCTCAGACACTTGGGTGTGCCAACATCTCAAAGCTGAGAACAGGGTTATAGATCTAAGGATCAGCTGAGTCATTGCCAAGACACAGGCCACTCGATCAAAAATGAAAGAGATGCTGGTAGTCAAAGTCTGTCTACTGCTATGAAATCTCAAGGAAAATTCCTTGGAGGTTGTGCCAAGGTCCTTAATTTGTAGGGATCTCCTTTTGACCTCCAAAAGCAAAGTCCTTCAACAGCCCAGAAACGTCTTTATAAAAAAAAAAACACTGTACAAAATAGCAACAGTTCTATCTGCCTCTTAGGGAAAAAAGATGTAAAAATGCGTTTAAAAGAACTCTCTGGTTTGAGGCTATCCATATGTAGTCCAGCTCTCATCCCAGAGAATCCAGGAGACTGTAGAGGAGCTGGGTCCTTGCCCACGAGCACGCATTTCCCAATGACGAGGAAGACCTACCCGTTCCTCCCCTGCAAAGAAGCCCTGAGTTTCCACCATAGGGAAGTGGCAAACTGCTTTTTTAGAAATCTACTTGGTTGAACATGATTCTTTTAAGGAGGAGGCACTTTGAGATGGTTCCCCATCTGCATGTGACTGCAGCTTTCCAGACAAACAGCAGAGGGCGCTTCAACACTAGCACATTTGCTCCATCTACATGGCTGGGGGGAGCTATCCTGCAAGATCAAAGGAGGTGAATCTGGGGCTAGCCTTGACCTTGCGCTCTGTGCTGTAGAGGTACCATGTCCCTCAGAGCTAGGACCCTCTGTAAAGGCTTATCCACAGGTGCTGCGGATGAGGAAGGAAGCTTGTCAAGGAATTCTGGAAAATTAGTCTACGTTGGAAACTATTACATATTCCAGGCCTTGGAGAAATTCTAGTCAAAAGGTTCTGTACTGAATAAAATATCTTTCATCTCCTTTCTAATCCTAAGAGGCAGTGGATTTTAGTTTTATAAAAATTGAACATGTCCATGAACTTTAAAGTTTTGCATTTTGGTTCACAGAGGATTATATTTCTTTGTTTTATGGAAACGCATTTGCCATAGTCAGGAAGATGCCTTAAGCATTTGCTTTTTCGATTTTTGTTTTGTTTTGTTTTGATTCAATACTTAAGCTTTGCATTTGATTGATCCAGATGGATACTTCCTATCATTGGTGAAAATAGTGGCTTTAAGCATTTGGAAACCCAGAGTACGGATGAGAGATTTTAACACACACGTATTTTAAAATTCAAATTTTAAGTATTTTTTTCCAGAGCTAGCTTGTGGCTATTTATAAATGTTAAATAAACGAATTCTGCATCTGCTTTAACTCATGTTTCAAAACATGCATATTCATTCATACATTTATTAATGTATGGAAGGTTGATCATTGTATAGTGGTTACAAATAGACACGTTTAAACACTAGAGAAAGAAGTATTAACACAGAAATCATTGTCAGCGGTGAATATACATATGGAGGATCCAAAGAAACTCATCTATTTTCTGCTCTTGGCAAGGCCTAGCCTAGATACTTTCATTGTGAGCCTATGGAGAAGGAACACTCTGGAACAGTGCGAGATAAAGGCACTATGTGTCTGTGGGAATCATCGCAAAATAGGATGGTCTTAACATACTGGGATTGCAAGATCAGCTAGGATTTTTATCTCGTTAAAAGAAGAAATAGTTATATATGCTCTCAACTTTAAGGGTAAAATGATCAGAGTGGATTGTTCTGGTCTCAGGAAGTGAAGCATGCGGTCACATTTACTGACCAATGAGATCATTCAACTAGAAAGAATACCAAGAAAGCAAACAGTTGTGACACGTTGCAACCTTTTCATAATCTTCAGAGAGACGTGTCTGAGGACACTCTATGTCAGCCAATCAGGAAGCTGAATGAGAAAGTAGACAAATTACCGCTCTATTCACATTGAGTCTGTTGTCTAATTTCTGAAGCAGAGGATAATTCAAAAACGGTTCTTCCTGCACACAAACAGATCTAGGCAAGAGGGCTTAATTTACTCTCCTACCAGAGGAGCTGCTTTGAGAAAGGCCATGGACACGCCACTGGTCACTCACATTGGCAAAGCACTGTATGGCTGTGGGCGTGTTATTCACAGGCCCCTTACATTGTCCCTTTCAGGTGAAGCCTCGCAAGAGTTCCCTCTCGGAGAAGAATGGACACTTATGCGCTGAGTCTTGACCCCCTGTTAGCTGCAGGTAGTGCAGGAATAACACACCAGGTATCGGCAATTCACTAATATGCCTTCCTTTCCTGATGTGGTATTATTTGCACAATATATAAGAGAACATTTGGGGATATCAGGACCAAACCAGAGAAATCTGGAAAAGAATTAAGCGGACTTATGTGTAAGCATATCAGAGTTGGGTGGGGATCTGAGATGTGATTCATCAAATAGATATTTGCTATACACTGTACTAGGTGCTGAAGGCGATGGGATAGCATTGAGTATGAGATTTGGGGGACCCCAGAGAAGGGGAATGTGGTAGTTTGAATGGATGTCCCCCAAGCGATTCAGAAATTTATTAAGGCTTTTCTCTAACTGCCTGGCTGGAGGAGGTGTCACTGTGGGTAGATCCTAGGGTCCAGCCCTAAGGTGTTACTGGGGTTCCATCTGGAATTGCAGCTTGAGGTATGCAGACAGCACTCTGAGTTCTCCTGGATTCCCTACTGTTTGCTGGTGTGTGAGGTGCTGGTGATGGGTTTCTCTCTGCTTGGACCTGTGAAAGAGGACCAGCCTCTTTTGCCATTATGGAACTTTCCCTGGGTCTGTAAACTTCAATAAATCCTTTCCTCCCATAAACTATGCCTGGTTTGGAGGTTTACTCCGGCAGTGTGAGCTGTCTACAAAAGGGAAGAACAGCATGTCTGTGTAATCAATTTCCATGTATTATCTTGGATGCATCTTTGTGAATGTCAGGAATTACGCTGTATCTACAGAACAGGGAGAAAATTCCAGCTTCTCCAAAACTGTTTCTACCAAGAATACTTTGTTACTTAGAGGAATGTGAATGCTTGCTTAGATCAATGACTCCATGATGACAAAATATTTGGCAATGTAACATAATGAAAATGATTACCAATACTGATTTGTATCTTTCATATACCCACTATCTGGAAAGATCTGGGACTTATTTATCTTGTCTCAACACACCTGAAGATTACATGATTACAATATCATTTCTTCTTTTAGCTAAGAAATAAAATGTCAGAGCTGGGGAGATGGCTCAGCAGTTAAAGGCACTTGCTTGCAAAGCCTGATGACCAAGTTTGATTCTCCACTACCTATGCAAAGGCAAACACACAAAATGGCACATGTGTCTGGGGAGGCCCTTGGATGCCTCTCTCTCTCTTCTCTCAGCTTGCAAATAAATAATATTTTAAAAAATAAATCAAATGTCAACAAAAACTAAGACATTAAAGTTAATCACTGGTCTTGAAAGAGGGCACTGAAATAAACACCTAGTTTCTTTCCTAACACGTCTACTCTCCATCAACCTGAAATCACAGCTCTTGCTTATTTCCCAGATGACAGTTGTCTTTAAAAGTTTGAAAATGGGGCTGGGGAGATTGCTCAGTGGTTAAGGTGCATGCTTGCGAAGTCTAACAGTCTGGGTTTGATTCCCCAGTACCCACATAAAGCCAGATGCACAAAGTGTCACATGCATCTGCAGTTTGCTTGCAGCAGCAAGAGGCACTTGAATATGTATTCGTTCCCATTTTCTCTCTCACACACTCTCATAAATAAGTTAAAACTTTTTTTTTAAGTTTGAAAATGATGCCCTAAGTCAAACAGAATGAGCCTCCTGGGAAGAAGAAACCAGTAAGCATATTCACAGGAAGTTCTGATTATCTAGAAATCAAAAACAAAATGGCAGGTACACTTGTTTTTACCCTGAGCTGGGATCCTCTGCCTAAAACACTGACATAAGAGGAGAGACCCGGCTCAAGAGATTTTCAAAGCTGGGCCTCAACCAGTGTCTGAGACCCAGGAAGCTGCAGGGGGAGCTTTGCAGTTACAAGTGGTACTCGTGGCCAAGATCTGAGCGTGCAGAAAATACAATGGCCTCCGAGATTGCTTCACAATGACTCAGGAGTCTCCAGACATCTGGTTCTCAAGACATGCTGAGACACACGCTCAGGGTTCTAAGGTAGAAACTCAGATCAGCTCACAAACTGCCAAGCAATCCAATTTCTAACCATGCCGGCGATGCCTATAGCGATCAGATGCTTTACCAAAATCTCAAAAACAAAGCACAAATGCTTTTCCCCATTCCACTCGGGCAAGTGGAGAAGTCTGGAAATTTAAGTGTTGGGAGTGACACCTGATGTCACCATGTTCCTGCTTCTTTCCCCATTTGAACAGACGACTTTTAGACACGACTAGGAGAGAGCGGCAGGCTTCATTAGGAAATAATTTGTTTCTTTTCATTCTCCTTCAAGTGCATGTCATTCATTGGCTAATTGTGTGTATGTTCAGCTCTGTGGCTGGGGAAAGGTGGGGAGGGAAGGCTGCACGGAGCCTACAAGTTTGTACAGGAAGGAAAGAAAACGCAGGTACCTTTGCTTCACCCACAGAGACAATGTACACATCTGTCTATTACCACATGGGAGGTAGTTACATTTAGAAGAAGCATACAGACACATCTGTTTACCCCGAGCCTAAGTAAATCTCCTGCTAATTAGCATCTCAAACAGCTGAGAGGTAAGTGGACCAAAGGATTTCCTGGCAAAAACATCCAACAGTCTCATACGATTGGGGGAGGGAGTTGCAAACAAAACAATTAAGTTACACATATTTATGAATATAAATGTGCCTCACAATTTGTAACTGTTGCACCATTTCTTCTCGGTAAGCTAATTCCCTTTTCATCTGATCCTGAAAATTATCTGGTGGGAGAGAGAAATAGAAAAAAAAATAAATTTTAGTACAACTTCTACTTGTTGTATACAATAGCATCCTGAATCAGTAGATCTAGCCAACTTTACAACCAAAAAAATTTAAATATGTCTGTAATAAATATACGCAGATTTTTTTTCCTTGTCATTATTTCCTAAACAATATGGTGTCACAGTTTTCTACCTAGCGTTGGCCTTTGATTAGATTAGAGGCCCATTAATGCATCTTAAACTTTTTCCTCTTGGGACCCGTTTCCACATGAGGAATTTTTATGCAACCTGAGTATGTAGTTATATAAAACAGGTATACAGACCAAACATTCATTGATAATAAATCAGAAAAAATATTTTAAAACAATATTTTGGTATGCATATAATTTATTATTTATAAAAGAAAAAACAAAATTGCATAGTAATGAAATAGATATGCTTATTTGTACATAAAGAAATAAATTGGGAGGGCCCGGGTGTGGTTCCCACACCTTTAATCCCAGAATTCCAGTAGCAGAGGTCGGAGGATTGCTGTGAGTTCAAGGCCAGCCTGGGACTACGGAGTGAGTTCCAGGTCAGCCTGGGCTAGAGTGAGACCCTACCTAGAAAACCCTCCCACCCCCACCCCCCAAAAAAAGAAAAAAGAATTAAATTGGGCTGAATATCTGTTACTGAAGAATGCTGAACATCTTCAGTGTTTTTCAGAGGTGAGTCATATTTTGATTTTATCATTTACTTGTCCAACTTGTCATATAAATACACACACAAAATGGCATAAGTGTGCTTAGGGCCATTTCAGAAGTTGGAAATTCTGTCCTAAACTCAAAATTAATTTGATAATGTTTTTATGAAACTCAAGTCTGCAACTCAAATAGCATTTTTTAAAATCAAACACTGTAACACCACACAATCCAAATATATGCTAATTTGATATTTATATATTTAAAAATGATGATAGAAATACTGTCTTTGTTTTCTGTAATTAAACCATTATGTTAAAACAGTGAACTGTTGTGGTGGCAATCAGTAGGAAATCACTGAAGAGGTGGAGGCAGGAGGATCAGGGAGTTCGAGGCCAGCCTGGGCTACACATTGCAGGTCGTGGTGGTGAGGTAGGAGGATCGCCAAGAATTTGAGGCCAGCCTGGAGCTACAGAGTGAGGACCAGATCAGCCTCACTACAGTGAGACCCTGCCTGGGGTGGGGGTGGGGAATAAAACAAAACCAAACAACCCCCCTTAAAAAAAAAACAAAACAAGAAAACGTATGTATTGTAAAAGACATTGTAGTTCATAACATAAAAAAAGTCTCAATTCGACTGAAAGCAGGAAATGTCATTAAGCCTACAAAGAAAACTTGGATTTTTTTTCTTACCTCTCTCTTCTCTGGAAAGAACACCCTCCAAGAAAGATTCCTAGATTCAGCTTGCACCCTTCCTAGATGACAGAAACTCTGATCCCTCCTTAACTATGAAATCTAGTTTCTGTCATATGATAACCTATAAATCTGGTCCTTGGCATGAAGTAATTTGTGCCACACCTCATTGAAAAATCCAGGATAGTATTTCATTCCAGCGCTGAGGAGACAGAGGTAGGTAGGAGGATTGCCATGAGTTCAAGGCCAACCTTGAGTCTACATAGTGACTTCCAGGTCAGCCTGGGTGAGAGTGAGACCCTATCTCAAAAGAACTCAAAAAGAAAAAAGAAGAGATCCATACCCTGAGCCTTGATGTGGGCTTCCAGAGCGTCCCCTTACCTCCCTGGGCAAGGACTCCATCCGGCTTCCTTCTCTGACGCTTTAGATTTAAACTATCCTCTCTTCTCCCTCCTGAAGCTCTAAGTAAAACAAAATCTTTCTGAACCTTATCCTCTGCTCTGTGGATTTCATTCTTTGAATTCATAGGACAAGGATCAGGGAACGTCCCAAATTATCAGTGAGTTGGCATACGAGGAACCCCCAAATTCCTGTCTCATTATCAGAGACACCCAATTCATTCTGCATCTGCTTCTGAATTGATTTTTAGTGGTTGTATGCTCACAAACCTCTCGCTGCTGCCAAAGTTTCAGGATTCCCTCCACTCAGGTGCCCCTATATGGAGTCAACCCACAATTTACAGCTTCTTAGCTATAAGCTAAAGTATATGTGCTGACATTTTATGCAAATACTAGGCTGTTATATCAGACTCACATATTCACAGATTTGGTATTCAAAGAGTTCTAGAACTAATCCTCTATGGATAGCAAGGGACAGTTTTATCCAAAAAAGTCATTGCTGGCAGCATTCAGACCCTCCCTCTCATTTTAGGTCCTCTCTCCACCCCATATTTAAAATATATATATATTTTTTTACTTATTTATTTCCCAGCAGAGAGAGATAGAATGGGCAAGTCAGGGCCTCTAGCCACTGCAAACAAGCTCCAGATGCATGTGCCACTTTGTGCATCTGGCCTTACGTGGGTGCTGGGGAATCAAATCTGGGTTGTTAGGCTTTTCAGGCAAGTGTCTTAATTGCTAGGCCATCTCTCCACCCAAGTTTTTTTTTGAGACAGGGTCTTACTGTATATCCCTGGCTGGCCTGGGATTCATTAAGTGATCAACATGATCTATGTTGACCACCAACTTGTGTTTATCCACCTGCCTCCCCAGTGCTGGGATTGTAGGCGCAGACCACCATGCCCAACTAATTTTTTTGAGGTAGGGTCTGGCTCTCGCCCAGGCTGACCTGGAATTCACTATGTAGTCTCAGGGTGGCCTTGAACTCATGGTGATCCTCCTACCTCCGCCTCCTGAGTGCTGGGATTAAAGGCATGTGCCACCACATCCAGCCCAACTTATTTTTGAACAAACAATTTGGTTAGTTGAAGAAATGTCTTCAACACTGTCATTTAATTAGGACAGGACGTTCTGAGAGGTAAGCTCCATGTCATCTATTTCACAGGCTCTCTTGCATATAAGACCATCGACCCGCTCTCTTGCATATAAGACTTTTACCTAGACACGTGCAGCCCAGGCATGTTCTCTGCTCTTTGCACACGGTGCACATCACAGCATGGAGAGCTTTCAGTCTGCAGAATCCAGGGCTAGTGAGGGGCTGGGCCTCAGTCAGTCTGCCACGGAAGTACCCAGCACTGTGCACCAATGAGACAGGAGACTGGCAGGCCATTCTCCAACCTGCAAGCCCCTCGCTTCTGTCAGCTCTATTATACAAATTAGTTTTTATTTCATTAAAGAAAAAAATGAATGAAGTTTTTTGTTTTCCAAATAAAAAGAAATAAAAAAGAAATGGCTTCTAAGAATATTGCATAGCATGGCATCTTCTCCCTGAAAAATTTTAAAAATATTACTGATTGATTGATCCATTGATTTGCAAGCACAGAGATAGGGAGAAGAGAGACAGAGAGAATAGGCGCACCAGGGCCTCTAGCTACTGCAAATGAACTCCAGATGCATGTGCCACTTTGTGCATCTGGCTTTACATGGGTGCTGGGGAATCGAACCCAGGTTATTAGGCTTTGCAGGCAAACACCTTAACTGCTGAGCCATCTCTCCAGCCCCCTGAAATGTTTTTTTTTGTTTAAAATATAGACTTTAGCCGGGTGTGGTGGTACACACCTTTAGTCCCAGCATTCAGGAGGCAGAGGTAGGAGGATTGCCATGAGTTCAAGGCCAGTCTGAGACTACATAGTCTAGCCTGGGCTAGAGCGAGACCCTACCTTGAAAAACAAAGAAACAAACAAAATAATACATAATTCACTCTCAGGCATGTGCTGCGACATACATATTTCATAATTCATCCAAAGGGAGAAAGAAGCCAGTAAAGCATTAGAACAATGGAAATGTCTTTCTAAAACTGGAGTGGGGAAGGATATCAAAGGCAAAAAGAAGGAAAAGATTGTGAATCTGTTTTCTTCTGTTTTTCCTTTGTGGTTTTTGTTTGTGAGACAGTTGTCCTGGAGACAAAGCTAGCCTTGAACTCCTGATCTTCCTTCCTGAGTCTACCTATGCACTGCTGAATGACAGGTGTGTACCACCACACGAAGCTCAAGACTGATAGATGTGATGAGACAGAAATGGAAAACTTGGACATGAAAATAAATTACATATTAATGTTCCCAAACCCAAACACCACAGTTAACATTTAAAAGTAAAATTTTAAAAACCCACTTTTTACTGTATAAACAAAAAAAAATAAATGTAAATTTAAGGGCTGGAGGGCTTAGCAGTTAAGGCGCTTGCTTGCAAAGCCTAACGACCCGAGCTTGACTCCTCAAATACCCACTTAAAGCCAGATGTACAAAGTGGCACATGCACCTGGAGTCTGTTTGCAGCGACTGGAGGCCCTGGTGTGCCCATTCTGTCTCTCTTCTCTCTCTTTTTACTTGCAAATAAATAAATAGAGATATTTTTAAAAAAATAAAAAACTATAGCATTATTGAGAATGCCATACATGCTTAAGAAAAAGTAAATTAAAGCAATGTTTGTATGCCGAAGAATTGATATTTTAGTATTTAAGAAGATTCCACAGGAGCCAGGGCTATAGGTAAATAGCAGAGCACTTGCCTAGCTTGCACACGTTCTTGGATTTGGTCCCCAGCACTGAAATAAATATATAAATAAAATACATTAAAAGCAATGCTGAAAGAGTCCCAAGAATCAACAAATGGGACTACATAAGATTAAAAAGTTCTGCAGCAGTCAGGGAAGCCATCAGCAGAGCAAACAGCCTATAGGACAGGAGATGATCTTTGCCAGGAATTCTTCTGACAGGGGGGCTCTAGAATACATAATAAACTTCAAAAAGTAAACACTAGACACCCCAAACTGACTGTCAGTAAATGGGCAAATGAAGTGAACAGTCAGTTCTCAAAAGAAGAAACACAAATGACCAACAGATATTTAAAAAAAATATTTAATACTCTTAGCCATCAGGGAAATGCAAATTAAAGCCACTTTGAGCTCTCACCTCACCCCAGTCGGAGTGGCTAGCATCCTGAAAACTAATGACAGCCTTGCATGGTGGCGCACGCCTTTAATCCCAGCACTCCCTGAGGAAGAGATAGAAGGATCGCTGTGAGTTCGAGGCCACCCTGGGACTACATAGTGAATTCCAGGTCAGCTTGGGCTAGAGCCAGACCTTATCTCAAAAAACAAAAACTAAACCAAACCAAACAAAACAAAGAAGTTAATGACAACAAATGCTGGTGAGGTTGTGGGGAAAGGGGGACTCTGGGAAGGTAAACTGGAGCAGTCACTATGACAGCCGTGGGGAGTTTCTCAAAAAGCTAAAAAAAGAATTACCATATGACAAAGTGTACCACTCCTGAACCTGTACTCCAAAGACTATGTCTCTACTTAGACATGCACATCCATGTCAACTGCGGCTTTATTCACAGTCGCTAGAAGACGGAATAAAGAAAAAAGAATCAACCTAAATGTTACCACCAACTGATGATTAGATGCGTATGTGGTACATGTACACAATGGACTTGGACTCAGCCGTATAGAAAGATGAAGTTATGAAACTTGTAGGAAAATAGATGGAATAGGAAAAAATTATATTAAGTGAGGTAACCCCAAGCTAACAACAACAACAAATTATCTTCTCTCTCATATGACATTCTAAGCTTGAATGTTTGTATGTGTGTATAAGGGGGCATGGGGGTGAGTGTGGGGTAAGAACTGGGACAAGGAGGTGTGGAGAGGGCAAAAGGAAATGGAATGGTTATGGTGGGGGAACCGAAATACAGGGACAGGGGACCGAAAGGAGGGAGGCAAGGAAATAAAACCCAACATTTGTTTGAAAACACTACAACGAAACTAACTCTTTGTATGCTAAGAAAAATAGAAGAAGAAATGAGGGGAGAGACTATGAATGCAGATTCCCAAGACATGCGCATGGATCGAACGGATGGCGAAGTGCTTGGTGCAGCAGCAGTTAAAGAAAAGGGAGGGACAGTCATATTCAAAAATAAAAAAGACGGGGTTGGGTGGACGGCTTGGTGCTGCTCAAACTCAATCTCCAATCTCACAAATAGGCTGGAAGCCATGGAAGCTTCTGGAATCCCAGCATGCTGACAGAAGGATGGGCGGTGGAGACAGGAGAATTTTCTGGAAGCTGACCGGGAGCCTAGCAAAGGCAAAAAACACAAGCAGGGGGCTGGGGAGATGGCTCAGTGGGTAAAGGCACTTGTTTGCAAAGATTGCCAGGCCAGGTTCCAAGTTCCAGTCCTCAGGTAAAACCAGATGCACAAAGTGGTGCATGCATCTGCAGTTCGTTTGCAGTGGCAAAAGGCCCTGGCGCGGTCCATACTCTCTGTCTCGGTCTCATACACTCTCTCTCTAGCAAATAAATGAATGAAAGAAGAACAGCTGCAGGGATCCAGTGAGAGAAAAAAAAACACCTGCCTCAAATGAGGTGAAAAGGTGAGCACAGACCTAGAAAGCTTTCCTCTGACCTTCACACACACACACACACACACTTTTGAAAACTTTAAAAAAGAAACAGAAAAAGAAAGAAAGAAAGAAAGAAAGAAAGAAAAAGGTCCCAAGGATGGAAGTATAAATTAATATTCAGTTTCTGGAAAACAACTTGAAGATATTCATAAACTTTGTCAATTCATACCCTTTAGCAGAGCAACACATTTAGGAGTTTATCCCAGGAAGTCCTAATGGTATGTGCAAAGAATTAGTCACAATGCGTCCCTCATTTGAAGCCTGGGTAAACTTCGATGTCCAGCCTAACAGGATATTCATAGACTGCTGTGTAGTCATGAAGAGAGGCATATTTTAAATTTAAAAAGGAGGGTAAAAATAGTATTGTTTTCCAAAAAGATATAATTAAAAGATTGCTATCACAAAATGGTAACTTGCTTTGCTACCTGTTTCTGTATATTTAAAATTTAATGGAAACCAAGTGTATAGGTTACATATGAATATAAAGATTGCCAACTGGAAAAACAGAAGAATATTAAAAATTTTGCTCTATTGTAAAAGCTAATGAAGGTATAGAGATACAGAGTTATCAAGTATATTTCTGTAATGAAAATCACTGAAGATCCACCCATTTTTATAGACTGTGGGAAGGCACATGCTAACCAACCCAGGGGCCAGGGTTTTGCAAGGCAAACAGGATCCATTAAATCCCAAACAGCAACAGAAAACTTATAGCCAACATTCCTTGGGACCCTGAGTAAGAAATGCACCCACTGTCACATCTGATTCCCCTGGAAGGTCCCGCTCCAAAGCTCAACTTGTGTACATCACTTTCCTTTAAAGAAAAAAACGATTTATTTAAAAAAGAGAGTGTGTGTGCATGGGTGTGCCAGGGCCTGTGGCTATTATAAACAAACTCTGGACTCATGCACCTCTTTGCGCTTGTGGTTTTACTGGGAATCAAACCCAGGCTGCTAGGCTTTGTAAGCAATGCCTTTAACTGCTGAGCCATCTCCCCAGCCCTCTTTTTTTTTTTTTTTTTTTTTTTTTTTGAGGTAGGGTCTCTCACTCTGGCCCAGGCTGACCTGGAATTCACTATGTAGTCTCAGGCAGGCCTTGAACTCATGGCAATCCTCCTACCTCTGCCTCCCAAGTGCTGGGATTAAAGGCATGTGCTACCAAACCCGGCTTCAGCCCTAATTTTTTAAAATTATTTGTTTCCAAGGAGGGATCATCTGGCTTACGTGGGTACTGGGGAATCAAACCTGGGACATTAGGTTTTGTGAGGATTAACCATTGGGCAATCTTTCAAACAGCTCTGGAGACTTCTAATCTGTATAGTATTATGGAATTCTCTCCTCCCTACCCATAGTTCCAGAGGAGGCTACTGGGGGGGGGGGAGAGCTGAAGGAGGGGAACCATTACATGTAAACTGAATCCAGTGACAGCCACAGGTGAAAGACAACGGGGACAATGGGACTCGGGTAGACGGATGGAGTTTGTTTTCATTAAGAAGTAATTGGAGTCATTGGAAGAGGGATTCTGTAGGAGAATCTAAAACAATGCCATTGTGAAATAAATCTACTAATGCTGTCCTTAGTCCTCCCTGTATAACCCCCTGGCCTTTGTCCCAGACCTGCAGACCTCAGGATCAATCCAGGAGCCTCGGCTGGGCAGTCTTTCCAGATCTAGAATCAGCTGTCAGGTTTTTTTTTGTTTTTTTTCGAGGTAGGGTCTTGCTCTAGCCCAGGCTGACGTGGAATTCACTGTGTAGTCTCAGGGTGGCCTCAAACTCACAGTGATCCTCCTACCTCTGCCTCCAGAGTGCTGGGATTAAAGGTGTGCGCCACCACGACAGGCTCCTGTTTACCATTAGTCTTAATCTCGAATATGACACATCTGTATCAAGCACTTCCTGGGAGAATGGTCTGGACCACCATACACCAGGTGCAGTGACAGAGGACACTGGGGATAACCCAGTGTTGTGGAGGAGAACGCCATGGTGAGGCAGAGGAGTCAGGACAAAGCACCAGAAAGTCAGAGATAAACCCAGGAAGAAGAGGGTGTCCGTGTTCAGGGACACTTGAGCTGTTTCCCGGATAGGAAGAAGGACCTGGACAGGGGAGGGAAGGGCAATGTCCCGGCCACTGGAGTGGAGATGAGCCATGACAGCTGGCCCCAGGTAAGTGGGCAGGAGTTACCATAGAAACATGCTAAGCAGCTGGGGCCTCACTGGAGCTTGAAAAGCAGAGAACTTGGTGCCAAAGACGGGGTTTTAGGAAGTCGTGGCTAACAGCCACAGTTAGAACTGGAGTGGGGAAGGGAAGATACCAGACACCCATTACTGTCACTATTCATTCACTGCTGCCTTTATTTAGCAGGTCCCGGGTTCGAGGTGAGGCTCTGAGGCCATGCGGAGGAAAAGAAAACGAATCAGAAATGGCAGCAAAAAGATGAAGGCTGGACTGGAGAGATGGCTCAGCAGTCGAAGCGCTTGCCCACAGAGCCTAGTCTCCAGTTCAATTCCCCAGATGCACAAAGTGGCCCGTGCATCTGGAGTGAGGCCCTGGCACATCCATTCTGTCTGTCTCTCTTCTCTGTCTCTCTCTGCTTGCAAATATATAAATAAATGAAGTAAATATTTAAAAAAAGCAAACAAGTTTCCTCGACTGTTCTATTCTCTCGACAGTCCCAGAAAGTCCAGAAGCTCCACTTCCTCTTCTTGGTTCTTGGACACATCAGACCTGAAAAAGGCCTGCAACCTTAACCCTTTCATGATGGGTGCTTATTACACATCATCATCATGAGAAAGAGCCTCCCTAGTCTACTGTTTTAGCCTCTCAGCAAGCCCAGGAGGAGACTAGGGATTTTGGCCAGCTGACGAGGGGTGTGGGTGGTGAAGCCAAACCCGGGAGTCCCCTCCATTTCTCCTCCCTTCCTCCTTTTTCGCCCCTTTCTTTCTCCTTCTTCTTTCCTTCCCTCACCCCCTTCTCCCCTTTCCAACCTCCCCTGCACCCTCACTGCCCAGGATCCACTTCTGTGTCCCCCATCAGCCCTTGGAATCACACCAAGTGGCCATGGCCCAGGGCCATGGCTCTCGGTTTAGAAATCCTTTTGTCAGCTTGGTGCGGAGGCTCCCCTTCCCTCTCCCCATGGCCCTGTCCAGAGTCACTTGCTCTTGCTAGGTGCCTGCACAGCGCCTCACGCGGATCATGCCGTCCAGTCCTTTCCCTACACGACAGCCATGATCTGTCCTCACTTGGAGGCCAGGCAACCAGTGAGGAGCAGTTTACTCCCATCCCTCCGCTAGACTTCAGCTCCTGGATTCTTAACCATCACACGCCACGCTCCTAGCCTGAATCACCTGGATTTACCCGTATCTGTGAGTGTCTGTCTACCTCCCTGTAAAATGGGAAAATGTGACACAAATCTTTTTTTTTTTTTTGATCTCTTTGTTTCCTGATGGAACTTTCTAGAGCTCCCTTTCCAGGTCTAAGCCTGTGTGCCAGCCTCACCACCCCTCACTTTCAGTTGATGTGCACTTACTCTTTTCATTCTGTGAGGTTGACTGTCTTCATGGTGTGTCTAAGCCACACGGTATTCAGAGTTGGACACACAGCTGTGTATTTGTAGATAAAAAGGTGGAAAATGTTGCTGACGTGAATCATGTGTGGGGCAGCCATAGAGGACGCGTGTTAATCCAGTCTAAAATGATGCAGGCTGGGTCTGACTTGGTCTTTGTCATGGGCCTCCTTTTTCTGTTTTCAGGGAGGGGTAGAACTTGAAGGACCAGGTAGTCAATCCACCTCCGAGCTATACCCTCCGCCCAGTCTAACAATTTTACAAAGCAGAAACGTGTTGTGCATATTGTATGGTAATTAGCAAGGAAAATGTACAATTTATGGTGGTGTATTTAGTTCCTTAAGTGATTCTTAATTAGCTGTTATTAATAGGATAAGTTACACCCACATGGGTCTTGTGGGGTGCTGAAAGTCACCTTAGGGTTTCAATGGACTTGTATCCGCTCTGATGGATCTGACGGCAGGATTTGCCAATTCCACAAGTAAGAGGAGTACCTGCTTCACAGTCTTCAGGGTTGTAAGGGTTAGAGGGTACCAACCCCATCACAGCACCTGCTCCTTAAGGCTACAAAGATGCTTTAAAAACAATTCTCTTTTCTCCAAACTGCAAATGCCGTGATCTAAATACACCATCAAAAGTTACTGGCAGCCGGGTGTGGTGGCACACACCTTTAGTCTCAGCACTCAGGAGGCAGAGGTAGGAGCACACTGAGACAACTTAGTGAATTCCAGGTCAGCCTGGGCTAGAGCGAGACCATACCTTGAAAAAAAAGAAGAAAAGGAAAGAAAAGGGAAAAAAGCTACTGGCTACTCTCCTGCATTTGATCTTTGATCTCATTCCAAGATGCAGCCGCACCTCTAGGTTCAAAATGCTGAAGCCCTAGGAAGCCCAAACTTCCCTCACAATTCCAGAGAGAACACCCTGATCTCTTCCTTGAGCAGTAACTTTCTGGCCAGCCCCACTTGGTGCTGGTGAAACCCAGTTTGACATGTGGCTGGAAACACAAATCCCCTGGGGCTGCTACCTCCCCCTTCCCCTGTGCACCCAACACCGGAGAGGTGCCATGTGGACCTTCATTAACAGTGCGGCTCAGACATAAGAATTGCCAACTCAAGTCTTGTGATGCCTGGGTTAGTCACAGGGGATATGCTGACATTCTAAAGAAGTGTCTCAGGGACTGGAGAGATGGCTCAGAGGTTAAGGTGCTTATCTGCAAAGCCTAAAGACCAGGGTTCTATTCCCCAGTGTCCATGTAAAGTCCGATGCACAAAGTGGCACATTCATCTGGGATTTGTTTGTAGTGGCTGGAGGCCCTGGTGCACCCATTCTCTCTCTCTCTCTCTCTCTCTCTCTCTCTCTCTCTCTCTCTCTCTCTCTCTCTCTCTCTCTAATAGATAAATAAAATATTTAAAAAGAAGTGTCCCAGGGGGAGAAAAACAACTTAAAGTTCACCTAATTTAAAAATTGTTTGCAGACCATTTTCTTTTCTCTGGAAGGGGGAATGTGACTGAGCAGAAATCCTAAAAGCTTGAAACATCCCTAAGATACATTTGTCTCAATGTGAATTTTAGAAATCTGGACACAGGCCATGAAATTTTTCTGAAATATAGAGACTTTGAGAACAGAGGGATACCTGTTAAGCCTCACGTTGGAATGAAATTTTAAAGTCAAAATGGATCAAGAATGAGAAAAACTAAAATTATAGCAAGTGCAATTACAGTAGTGTTCCCTTAGCTCTGCCTTTACTTTCCTCCGTTTTGTTTACCCAAGGTTTAAAGTGGCCTGAAAATATTAAATGGAAAATTCCAGAAAGAAATAATTCATCCATTTTGAATAACTTTTATTATGGCTTATGGTCATAATTATTCTATTTTTATTATGAGTTATTTTTGTTAATCTCTTACAACTTAAACTCTATCATAGATATGTGTAGAGAGGAAAAATGGAGTCCATATAGGATTTGATGCTATCTGCAGTTTCATTCATGCAATGTGAGCTGCGGAACAGAGTCTCTCAAAATAAGGGGAGGGGACTATGTGATCAGGTAGATTTGTGTACATTGCATTGTTAAAACTTAAACCTTCATGTTCATACACATCTCAAACATCAGGCAACTAACCAGAGCTATCTGAAAATAAAAAGTAATTGTCCTCTTCTTTTTCCTATCTAGAAAAGGATGCATATCTGAGTGATTATTTTGCATTAAGTAGTATGATTTAAGCATATATGAATATATTTTCTTAACTATGTGCTCACATATGTATTTTAAAATAGACACAACATACACACAGCTCCACATACATCAGTACATAAATACCAAATATTATGGTGGGAAATTTTATCTTTGAACCAATTCAAAGCATAAATAAGACAGTGAAATCTCTGCATATTTAGACAGGACGTGAGAAAGCCGCGTGGGCTTTGCACTTAACTGCCTACGACTCCGAAGCACGTGCTTAAAGCTAAGAACAGAAAGGGCATCAAATATCACAAATGAATTGAAAGAAAAGTGAGTTCTTACTGAATACTGGGAAAGAGGTGTTTCCTTTTAACACTTGGAATTCTTGTTCTAGTCGTCTCCGTAAATCTATTTGCTCAAACAAAACCTTCTGAAGTTCCTCTAATAGAGAGAGAGAGAGAAAAGAGAGAAGAGTCATTTGACTAATCTTTATAAATAACTCCCCAGAGAACTGTTATATATGGCTGCTTGTTATTATAAGACAAAATATTTTACCAGTTTAAAAAGTATCACATAGACATAGGATAGATTTGCACAGAAATCCATGAATATAAATCAATGTAATATATTATTTTAAAGTATTATATTACAGTGTCATGTATTGATTGATATGTATGCATTAATCTCAATTATATCCACCCAATGGTCCATATATTATTCATATGTTGCTTGTCAAGCTTAAAATATGGTGTAGAACAAAAATATCTTCTTATTATCTCCACAGTCTTTTAAAGCTAAGAGAAGTCTCTACAGCATTCAAACTTTTTTTTTACCTTTTCCCATATTTTCTACATCCTTTTTGAGTGAGTGAGG
This sequence comes from Zapus hudsonius, assembly GCA_004024765.1. Classification (NCBI taxonomy): domain Eukaryota; kingdom Metazoa; phylum Chordata; class Mammalia; order Rodentia; family Dipodidae; genus Zapus; species Zapus hudsonius. Next base: position 24,399 of record PVHP010003776.1, read on the forward strand.
TGAATTGGTTTCTTGTGTGTGTTCACCTAAAAACAAGGGAGAAAAAATTATTAGTTGTGTAGGCTATTTTTCTAAAAGTTTTTCTTTTCTTTTCACACCTACAAAAGAGTTTATTTAGTATAATCTGAAATGAGAAGTTTTCAGAACCACAGGTGATTTTCATTTGCTTGGGAGCCATGTTCCTGAACCATAGAGGAAGCTGTGGAGATTGAAGACAGCCTGTCTGGCCAGTGGCTGGTAGCTCCAGGTGGGCAGGACCCTGAAGTTACCTTCCTTTCCTCCCTCCCTTCTCATCCTCTCTTCTTCCCTCCCCCTCCCTCCCTCCCTCCCTTCCTTCTTTCTTTTTCTTTCTTTCTTCCTTTCTTTTTTTCCAAGGCAGGGTCTCACTCTAGTCCAGGCTGACCTGGAACTAGCTCTGTAGTTCCAGGCTGGCCTTGAACTCATGGTGATCCTCCTACCTCTGCCTCCCTAGTGCTGAGATTACAGGCGTGCACCACTACGCCAGTCCTGAAGATGCCTTTCAGTCGCCTCCCTTACTGGGCCCATCCAAGAGGAGGGTGGATGAGTCAAGATTGCTATAGAGGGATGGAGAGATGGCTCAGCGGTTAAGGCACTTGCCTCCAGTGCCTAAGGCCCTGGGTTCAATTCCCCAGGACCCACATAAGCCAGACCCACAAGGTGGTGGCCCTGGTGTGCTCTCTCTCTCTGTCTCTCTCTCTCTGTCTCTCTCTTTCTCTCTCTCTGCTTGAAAATGAATAAATAAAATATTTTAAAAAAAGATTTCTATAGAAATCTGAAGGGACTCCCTCTCCTCACTGGGAGGTCTTCAGAGTGGCAGACTCAGAGGCCTCATCAACTTTCGGGACCTCCTAAATTTGGGGCAGTGAAAAAGAAGTTCAGGGGAGGCCTTGAGTTGTCCACTGGAGCGCTCTGGAGAATGCCTAGATAGTTTTCCAATTATAGCTAGAAAAAAGAAATCTCCTGGAATGGAGAGAATGCTCAGTGGTTAAGGCACTTGTCTTCAAAACCTAATGACACAGGTAAAGCCAGGTGCACAAGGTGGCACATGTGTCTGGAGTTTGTCTGCAGGGGCTAGAAGTCCTGGCATGCCCACTCTTCCCCCATCCTCTCTTTCTCTCTCTCATAAATAAATAAGTAAATAAATAAATAAAGTATTTTGAAAAAAAAGTAGCCTAAGAAGTTATCTGTTGGTTTTCGAATATTTACTTACTCACTGATAGTCTCTCAGCTACTCACCTGGGACCAACCACAATGTCACTGAGGGGGCTGAGAGGTGTGGGAATGAAGCATGGCTTTGTGTGCCCCAGGCCTCTGCTTCAGCCCCAGAACCCGAGCCAAAACAAATCAGAACAGAACAACCTACCCACGATCTGGCTAAAGGTTTCATGGTTGTTCTGGTCTATTTTGCTTATGTGCTAATTAGACTTATGGCGAAGTGAAGCAGTGTATTCACCTGGAGTAAATGGAGTCTACACCATCCAGAGAACCTAAATGCTCCAAAATTCATTCAGCTAATCAGATGATTGTATTTCCAATTTTAAACTGACTTCTGCAATACCTATAGAATCTGCTTTTGTCTAATGTTCAGCTAAAGGTTCTCCAAGAAGGATTTATGAATTCCTGTCCCTGGTTCCTAGGGGTTGGGGCCCTCCTGAGTGCCCTCTCGCTTGCCTCCTCCCTCCTCTTCTTTCCCCGTTAGGCCTCATGCTACTTGGAGGCAGGGGCTCTGTCTCCCCTATCTCTAAAGCTAGTGCCTAACACATACAATAAGGCCTCAGCAAAGTGTCTTCAGTGGTTACTGAAGGAACTCCAGGAGGATGTGAATTTCAAATCATGACATGAGCTAGAACTCATCACAATACTTTCCTATTTATTCATTTCCCTCAGCAAGAAATGAAATGTAAAGGCCCCAAGCACTTGTAGGAATACTGGGAGACTCCATTGTCAAGCTAAAATTTTCTATAAAGAGGTAAACAGAATTGCTCTCCAAAGCAGCGACCATGCAGACCGTGGGCAGTACCATGGACAGACAAGAAAATCCTCAGTGGGATGATATTACAGATGGTAACTACATTCTACCTGGTGACTGTCTGGAGTGTGTGTGCACATGCACATGCATTGTTTTCTGTAAGTACTTATATGTAACAGATACATGTATGTAAATAGTCCAGAATTACGCATAGTTAGAGGCGGAGCTTAGTAAGATTACATTCTTACGTCCTCAATAGCAGCAATCCCACCCATCTTGAACATGGCCTCTCATTGGCCTCAGGGACACCTTGACTTTCATCTACATAGCGTGAGAAAATAAGGTCTGGAGAGATGGCTTAGAGGTTAAGGCACTGGTCTGTGAAGCCCAATGACCCGGGTTCGTTTTCCCAGTTCCCAGGTAAAGCCAGATGGAGCGTGGCATATGCATTTGGAGTTCATTTGCAGTGGCTAGATGATACCCCAGAGCACCCATTCTCTCTCTCTCTGTCTCTCTCTCTCCTTGCAAATAAATACATGGATAAATTTTTTTAAAAAGAAAACAATGGGAAAATATCTGTGACATATCTTAAATGCAGACCTCAGTGTAATTCCTAAGAAATACTTAGTAGGAAAGCATAACATAGGCATTGATAGCAAATTGCTAATATGTAAATCAAGCATAATGGTATTTTGAAATGAAGACAGATGGCGTTTGGACCAGCTCAGTAATAGACCCATTCATGCAATCTCTCATCCAAACAAGAGGAGGAAGAGACATTCACCTCTCTCCCTGCACTTAGCCTTGGGCATGATGAGACACTCACTCTACGGCTTTCTCAACATAACTTTCAAAATAGAACTTACGTGAGTTGATAACGCAATTCTAGAAGCCATGCTCTTACTGTATAATAGACTAGATCTTGTTACATATACTTTGTGGACTGTTTATCTTATATTACATTTCAATTGGGTAATTAAATATGATGCGTAAAAATACATTTCCTCTCCACTTCATGACTACTAGCTTTATATGGGTACCACTAATCAGTAGCTAATAAACGGAGAGCAGGAACTACAGGAGAGACCTGCTGGTGCCATTGATAATCATAGACCATTCTTTCCATCCACTTTGTGGAGATTTTTATTAATATTTTGTATCAGTGTCTATTTCAAACAGACATATTACTCCAGCTTCTGAATAAAACTGGACAATTTGGAGCTTAGAAGATTCTAATGTCTTCCTGGCAAAAGTTTTTTTTGTTTGTTTTTTAATGTTTAACTGTTAGGTAGCCAGGAACATGAAAACAGTCTCTTACTGGACGGCTGCCTTCTGCATATTACCAAGCTACAAAAACCACATTGTTAACTGTGGTTAAAAATGACCTCTGGGAGCCTAGATGTTTCTCTTATTACTGCTAATATTTTCCATCTGGTTAAAAAACAGGCTAATCCTAGATTAAATAAATGTGACTTAGTTGACAGTGAGCTTCAAGTTTTATAACTATTCCATCAGGTTAGATGCATTTGACTTTTTAAAATTAATGAATAGTTCTGAAGGCATCCCAAAATTCTAATGCTTACCTTCCTTCCCCCTATATTCTTTTTGCTACTGTTACAAAGGCATGGGAAGCACAGAGATCTTATTCATTTATAGATTATATATGGAAGGCATATGTCTTAGGGGCCCGGCCTCAAACATATATGTCTTAAATGAGACTGTAGAAGAAAACACGAGTGGTTTGAAGTGGTAGAGTGTGTGGGGGTGGTTGGAAGCTGCACCATCCTTCAACAGTGGCCCCTGGCCTCATGACTTGGATGGGTTCACAGAGTCCTGCTTGCTCAGGTGGGGAGAAGCAGCTGAGCGATAGCCATCAACAGCAGCCCAGTGCAACCAGAAGCCAAAGCCCAAGTATAAGACTGCTGCTTTCCTGAGGACCCTCACCCCTGGGGGCCTCCTAGCCTATGCCAGTGTTCCATCCCACCCTTGGTTCTGCCCTCACAGCCATCAGAAAACAGAAGTGCAAGAGGGATGGATGTGAGAATGTGCCATGCTAATCAGAGACCAGTAGTAACTGGCAAATGAGGGGACTGGAAGGTACAAGGAAAAATACAAAGAGAGAGAAACAGCTGATGAATTCATTAGCATTACCTTCCAAAGCACAAGAGGAATTACTTTCCCTAAAATATCATGGCACACTTCTGCTGAAGAAGCTGTAATGGCTCCTCTGGTTTGCATTAAAAAAATCCACTACTGGGCTGGAGAGATGGCTCAGCAGTAAGGCACTTGCCTGCAAAGCCTAAGGACCCGGGTTCAATTCTCCAATACCCATGTAAAGCCACATACACAATGTGGTGCATGCATCTGGAGTTCATTTGCAGTGGCGAGAGCCCCTCATTCACCCATTCTTTCTTTCTTGCTCCTTGCAAATAAAATAAAACAAAATAAAATCCAATATAAATTCCTCCCTTGGAGCTTCCAGGTTATCTCATAATCTTGTCTGTCTTCTCTCCCCCCAACCAATCTGTCTTTATTGACACACAAATCCTTTACTGTAATTAGGCCTTTCTTTCTCATTTCTAGATGGGTATTGTCTTTTATTGTTTCCTTGCCAAAATACCTTCTCTTCTCCTCCCTTACCACCATCTATGTCCCTAAATGTCTGTATCTCCCCAATGTTCATATGTTGAAATCCTAATCTCCAAGGCAATGGCCCCAGGAAGTTCAGCATCTGGCAATTGGTTAGTTCATGAAGGCAGAACTCTCATTCTACTTAAAATGAAAGTTCTAGAATTAGAACTCTGCCATTCTAAGGGCTCTCATCCTGTTTTGCCATGTGGCTGTCTAGGGATCTGAGAAGAAGCCCTCCAGCAGACACTGAATTAGCTGTACCTTGATCTTGGATTTCACAGCTTCTAGAACTATGAGAATAAATGTCATTTAAGTCACCCAAATCTATGGTATTTTTGGTATGGCAGTTTGACAGGACTAAGACACCTTTCACCCATAAGGCATTCCCCACTTTGGCAAATGTCACTAATTGCTCCTTCATGGGCTGAAGTTCTAGGGTTCTTTTCTTTGCACTTCTGCACCTTCTACCTGGGCGATTTTCTTTCTGGGTGTAGGCAATGCCCAGGACCCCTACTCTAAGAGAGGCACAAAGGCATTCCACAGATACTTGCAACACTAATTTAATTCGTTCTAGTTTGTGAGAAGAAATACCAGCTCATGCTCTTCTCAATGTTGAGTTGTCACAAGGGATTTGAAAGCACTAACTCACTCCTAGAAACAGGAAAGCACCTCTGATTCATTTATGCGGCCAGACTATATCAGGCTGACTCTGTATTTTCAGTTTGTTGGGAAAGCTTGTGATGTTCCAGAAGAAAGTAAGTTTTGTCCCCAGCTGACCTTTTGAGAATTTCTTTTAGGGACAAACAAAATGCTGTATTTCTGAATTTTAACGAAAACCTGGAAGATACTAATTAGATATATGTTTGCCAGACTTCTAGTAAAAACACCTCATATTTTTAGACTTCACTTAATTATTACTTACTTTTATGTTAATAATACTTACTTTCTAGTTATTATAAGGATGGATTCTTATTTGATTTGTTAGAGACGATGCATGCCAGGGCTGTATGCATACTAGGAATACCTACGCCCCCCAGGTGAGACGTTCTGTTCTGTTGGTGGGCACAGGATAGGAGGAGAGCTTGATGAAATAGATTTTATTGTTCTAAGTATAAAATTCAACTTCAACAAATAAGACCATTTCAATGTGCAGAAGGGCTACATAGCCTAGAATACAGGTGAGCTGTGTATAAGGCATAATATGAAATGCCAGATACTTGAATTAAAAGTGGAACTGTGGTTTTCGATCCTCCCTTCCACTGAACAGCCACTTCTCCTGCCTCTTCATCCCTACTGGGTTTTCTACTCCTTGTTTTAACTATCTCCTTTGAAAGTTTTTCCTAGAGCCAGGAGTGGTGGCACACGCCTGTAATCCCAGCACTCGGGAGGCAGAGGTAGAAGGATCTTCGTGAGTTCAAGGCCACCCTGAGACTACAGAGTGAATTCCAGGTCAGCCTGGGCTAAAGTGAGACCCTACCTCGAAAAACCAAAAATAAATAAATAAATAAATAAATAAATAAATAAATAAATAAATAAATAAATAAATAAATAAAAGTTTTTCCTAGAGCCTGATAGTACTACCAGCATTCTCCCAGCACATGGCTCCTCACTGAAGGGCCTCTCTGTCTGTCTGTCTGTCTGTCTGTCTGTCCAGTACTGCTGCTCACGACTCATGATGAAAACATTTGGAGAATTTGTTTGCCTTTTTTCTTTAGGGTCTCGCTCTTGCCCAGGCTGCCCTGGAACCTGGAATTCACTATGTAGTCTCTGGTTGGCTTTGCACTCCTGACAATGCTTCTACCCCTGTGCCATCACACCCGGCTTTGGAGGGAAGATCATGCTTTGGGGCTAAATGGTGAGAAATTGACTCAATAAACAAACAACTCTACTTTTAGCTGCATACCCATTGCTTCTAGAATCAGTACGGAAGGTCTTTGACTAGTAAATCTTGAGTCTATTCAAATTTCTCTTGAGTTTAGAAGTGGTGTTATGACTTAATGCTATTTAGATTTTTTTCTCGAAAGCTTTGTATTGTCTTCTAGCTCCAGAGTTTCATACGCATGTTTAAATATCATTAGTGAAAAGAGAAAAATATTCAAAAATAAAAACCGATATCTGAAATATAGATTAATTTTGAGTCCATAAATTGAAAGACTTCCAAATACATTATACAAGATAAATGTTCATTGCTATCTAGAAGTTAGAAGTCTTGATCAAATTTTACAGACGGACGAAGTGAGATAAAGACTTACATGAAGTAAGCAAAAGAGAATTAAAACCCAGATCAACTACTCTGTACTCTGAAGAATCACTCTTCCGCCTTTGCTTTTTGAAAAATCATAAGCGCGACCTAAAATAGAATGGAATTATAAATCAGAGTGCCTCATCCGCTATATATTCATGAGAAGTGTAACTGCCTCTCACTAGTCTCAGAAATCCACCCACAGCATATTAAGTACACTAGAGAATCATACCAGTGAAAATCAAATTGATTTTAAAACCCCCATACATATAACAAGATGCAGCTAAGCTCCGAGTCTGGGGTGAAAAGTGGGGGTGACTCCACTCTCCCCATTTCCTTGACCTGCAATCACTTCCAGCCGCCTTACACTAGCTTGCCCCACTGCATTCAATTTCAAATCACTTAACTCTACTGAAGTTATTCAAAACGAATATGCAAAACTGCACTCTGGGATTGCGAGCAAAATACTACCATTTATAGTTTTGAGTTGGCAATATTTTGCCCAAACTGCTAGCCCTTTGGTCTAGCTGGCTTGTTTTTAAGCAGAGGTCTAATTTTAAAGCACTGTGCTGGCTTCTGGGAAATTTCGGCTGCTCAACATCTTTATGGTCGCTCCTCTAATTATACAGAAGCACAATACCTACCGTGGAGAATGATTTTTAAAAATCATTTAGAAGTGAAGTGTAAACTCTTCTAAATTGAGCTGAAAAGCAACTTGCAATAAATCTGAAAGGTTGCAAACAAAGGCTAAATGGAGCTAAATGAGGAACTAAAAACCGTATTGGAGCTAACTGATATTACTAACCTTGAACTTGAGCGAGGGATGTATTCATGGATTAACAACACAAAGACATGTCTGTATCTTCTTCACCTGATTGTTGCAACTCCCTGGTAGTTACACTTACAAGCACCATGAGAATGAAAAAATATGTGAAAATAATAAAACTGTATGCTGAGTTATTAGGTGGGTTGAAAGACATTTCACTCTTTGATGTTCCAATTGGCATATGCAAAAAACAATGACTGAATTAAACATTGGCCAATAGAACACAATTATGTAATATGGGATTTTATTTTGAGGTTTTAGTGGGGATTTTTGTTTGTTTTCAGTTATGGTTTTTTGAGGTAGGGTCTTACTCTAGCTCAGGCTGACCTGGAATTCACTTACGTAATCTCAAGATGGCCTTGAATTTATGGAGATCCTCCTACCTCTGCCTCCCAAGTGCTGGGATTAAAGACCTGCGCCACCATGCCAGGCTTTGTTTTTTATTTAAGAGGAGGTCTCAGTATGTAGCCCAGGTTAGCTTTAAATTTATAATCCTCCCCCGTGCTGGGATTCTAGGTGTGGCTTGGATGGATTTGAAGGAGAGCTCTATTATCTTTATGCTGCAGTCCAGCTAATCTGTCAGCATTTTGGGGGTGGAGATGGACTTGTTTTCCATTCCTAAATCCCCTGAGCCCAGCAAACTACTTAGTATTGGAAACTGTGGTACAATTGAGTGAATAAGTGGATATGCTCATGTAGACAGGAAGGCTAACAGTAGTTGGATGGGGAGAAGTACTGCAGATCACAGAGAAGTGGGGAGCACCAGGTAAAGCACCCCCTTATTACCACTTCCAAAGCTACTCACAGTGCTCAGATTCTCTTTGGCCTCTCTTTGTTTTTGACACTCTTCCGAATATTCATTTGACTATTCCAAATTCATTTCCAAATGAATTCTCAGAACCTGACCATAACTAAATAATTGAATATCAAAAACTCAGGCCAATTGGATACCTACCCTGGGATTTTCTCAAACATGTATTTCAGTAGGAAGAGCACAAGTTAATCTTTTTTTTACAAGTAAAAATAGCTGAAGGCATACCAAGTTAAATCCCACAGTACTCGCACCCCTGAAACACTCTGGGGTTTGAAACTTCACAAACAAAGTCAGCACAGTAGTACCCACCTGTACTGTCAACCACTCAAAAGGCCGAGACAGGAGGCTTGCGTGAGACCAGCCTAGGGAACACAGGAAGACGCCATCTCAAAATTAATTAACTAATCAATAGATAAAAATAATGGGCTGGAGATTTGGCTTAGCAGTTAAGGCATTTGCCTGCAAAGCAGAAGGACCTGAGTTTGATTTCCCAGTACCCACATAAAGCCAGATGCACAAGGTGGCACATGTGTCTGGAGTTCATTTGCAGTGGCAGGAGGCCCTGGTGCACCCATTATCTCTCTCTCTCTCTCTTTCTCTCTCTCTCTGTCTCTCTCGGTCTCCCTACCCTCACTCTCTCTCAAATAAACTCCAAAGGCATCACAAGGTTGAACTTCTTGTGATCCAATGTTCTAGTATAAACTTAACAAGATTCACCTGAAAGTTGCTGATTTCAACAGTGTTTTTATCCCTCCCACGTCCTTCCCAGCTCTCATTCAATACCAGATAATAATATCGTATAACCTACTACCTACATACTTCCCTGAATACTGTGAGAATGAAATCGTGATATGGAAAATCAATGTGCAGCAAGCTTCTCTGGGAATCTGTATCAAATTAATTATTGTGAAAAAGGGATTAGTAATAAATATATCAATAGTATGAGGAGGTGTTATTACCAACATAACTATCAACTGTGCTGCTGGCTTGAGCTGCAGGCACGTGGAGTGCTCGTGTGAACACTGGTCTTGACTATACTTTTACTCTCTTCCCTCTATTTCTGTCTGCTATCAGACAACGGTACAGTGCACAGTTTCTGTCTGCTTCTGGCTATCATTCTGGGTGTTCTTGTAGCTTTTCAGAGTTGAGTTGACCTTAGTGGATGTGGGAGGAATGAAAGTCCTTCCAAGGCAAGGAACTTGTTTGCAAATTTCATTCAAGTTCAAAGGCAAAAGATAGATGTAGATTTTAACAACTCTACAAAGACTATTAATGTCAATGAAAGGAAGATAATAGGCCTAAATTCTGATGGATTAGCATAATTGCTAAAAAGCTAATTTAAACTTGTATAAAAGTCAGGGACACTGTTAAATGCAATGTATGAAATTTAAGGTTTCTAAAAAGAAATTATTTCCAGCCAGGTGTGGTTGCGCATGCCTTTAATCCCAGCATTGGGGAGGCAGAGGTAGGAGGATCACTGAGTTCGAGGCCACCCTGAGACTAGAGTGAATTCCAGGTCAGCCTGGGCTAGAGCTAGACCCTACCTCAAGGGAAAATAAATGCTTCCACCCCCTTTGTCAGTTTCTCAATTCACCTGTCAGGTTTCCTTACTATTCAAGCTTAACCTGGTGAGGAACCCAAGATGAGGCAGAGTAAGACTTGGATTCTCTTATAAAGTCTATGGAAACTATTTTAAACATCAAATTATCTGGTTGTTTTGTGACAGTCATTGCTACCTCTGAAAAAGCTATGCACGTTTTATGTTTTATAACATTCCATTTTTTTCCTTTGAATTTTTTTACCTAAAGGGAGTAAGAATTTAGCAGAAGTATGCTGAGGATGATTTAGTAGCTAAAGTATAAAGTCTAGTAGGAGATGTTCTCCAAAGAGTTATTCACATTTTGTATTAAATACACAAATATTGCAATTAGACCTTCAATATCACCAATATCACCAAAATTTGATTTCAAAATCAAAACCACCTAATTTAGGCAGTCAAATCAACCTTAAAAATTAATGCAAATACATTACAATGGATTAATTTTAGCAAGCCACACTAAGTTCAAACAAATTAGGATAAGTGAATAAAAAGTGGGGTC
>PVHP010003776.1:40000-74829 GCA_004024765.1 Zapus hudsonius
AGGAGCCCTTGCTGGGCACCGGAATGACCGGATAGCTGCGGGGACCTTTGGCGACAGCCGCCGCGCCAGCTCCCGCACCGGTGCCCACGCCGACGCCGGCGACGCAGCCGCCCCCGGCGCCACCCCCGCCCGCTCCCGCGCCCCCCGAGGCCGCGGCCACCGACAGGCTGGCGGCCGCAGCGGAGAGGCTGGCGGCGGCCACGACGGCCGCCTCCTGGAGCGAGTCGTCGTCGTCGTCGAAGCGGGGCCGCTTGTGATGGGCGTGCGGGGCGCCCGCCAGCTCAGCCAGGGGGGGAGGCGGCGGCGGCGGCGGGGGCGCTCCCAGGAGGTGCGGGCCCAGCAGGCCACCGCCCCCGGCTACCGCGGCCGCCGCGGCCACCGCAGCGGCCTTGACGGAGCTGAGCGGGTGACAGGCCGGGTGCGCGCTGGGCTGGGGCAGCGCGCGCTTCCGACTGCCGCCGTTGAACATGGCCTTCACGTCCTCCCAGGCGAAGACCAGCTCGTCCTGCGGGCTCTTGTCGGTGAGCTTGAGGTGACGGCGCCAGGAGTTGAAGTTGGCGGCGTCCGGCTGCGTGTACTTGGCGTCCGGAGTGCGGTGGGAGTGGAAAATGAACTTATTGGGCGAGAAGTACATGTTGCAGTAGCTGCACTTGATGCACTTGGCGCGGGAGCTGTTATAGCGCGCGGGGATGAAGCTGCCCCGGCAGCCCCACGCGCACTCGTGCGACACGTCGAAGGCGAAGTTGTCGGGCAGCTTGGGCGGCCGGTTCTCGCCCAGGAACGACTTGCACAGACGCTCGGCCTCGCGCTTGGTGATCATGCCGCAGCGGCGGGAGGAGATGGGCATGGCCCCAGCTCGCCGCAGGATCTCCAGCTGCACCGGCGTGCACTGCACGCACGTGATGCCCAGCGCCACGCGGCGGTTGTGGATCTCGTTGTAGCTGAAGTTTTTGAGGAGCGTGTTGGAGATCTGCGCCAGGCACAGGCGCTCCTGCCCGTCGATCACCAGCGACACGATGGGAATACCGTAGAGGATCACCTGGCCCACCTGGTTGGGTTTGAGGTTGGCATGGCCCGGCCGGGGCTGGCTCAGAGCGTCCGGCTGGAAGGCGCTTGATGGCGAGGCGAGAAGGATGTCGTTGGGCCCAGGCAGCGGGCTGGAAGCCATCTCCTCCTCCTCCGAGGAATCCCGGGCGGAACCCTCTGGGTCTGACTTGGAGACTAGAAGGAACGGGAGAAAGAATTGATTTGAGCTTTTCAGATGTTAAACAGAGAGGTGGAGTGAATCGCTAACTGAAGAATGACGACTTTCCTTGCTTTAGTTAGGATATGATTGTTACTGGATAAATGTCCAGGTTTCAGACACTAAAAGGTCATCTCTTTTAATTTCTTTCAAGGTCGTCCCCCAGAAAGTTCAAAGATTTGCAGGCCACAAGTTTTCTTCTGTTTTTACACATCCAAACTAAATTCGATTTTTTAAATTTATGGATCTATTTACTCATCTATTTACTCATCTTCTATCTCTATTTATATTAGTCAGTTCCTAAGGAAATCAAGACCATATCCTGGATTTATGGAAGCTGCTGGAATGCTGTGCCGACTAGAAAAGATAAAGGAATGATAGTTGTTCAGGTTACAAAAGTTATGAAAACCTGGAGCTTGGTTATTAATATCCAAATTTCAAAAGAGAGACCATTCACGTTTGCTTGAAAACAAATTGATTTTGGTTAAAAAGAAATAAATCCAAACGTTTTAAAAAGTGATTTGTGTGGTGTCTGTGGTTTCCTTGGGGGAAATTCACTTCTGCTTGAAACACAGCTTATTAAAGCAAAAATAAGACCCCTTTCTTCCCATGCTTGCTATTAGCTTTTTTCATTACTGTAATTAGAATTTCTTTTTGGAGAGGTGAGGAAAGCCATATACACAATCATACCAAAACAGAATATTTCACTTTAATTATCTAAGAACTCGTTTGTTGAACGGAATGGTTCTGGTTCCTGATAGGTAGTTTTAAAACACGAAGTTGAAGCCTGTAAGCGTTTTTTTTTTTTAAACGTTCTCCTGTCATTTCTATGATAAGGAATGAGTCAGTACAGGCAAGTATTTTAAACTCAAACAGTGCAAAGAAACAGTTCTTGGGGATCCTTTTTGCTAGACCTTAAAAAAGCAAATTCAATTGAATGCAGACCAGACCACCTTCTGTGACATTTTTCCCTCGTCCACGTTGAAATCTTAATATGTTTGGTGGTACCCAACAGTAACAATAATCTCCATAGCAGGGAATAAGCTTTGAAAGCAAAAGTATAGGTGAGTCTGAGCTAAGATTCCTTATTTTACCTGGGGCCAATGGGGTACCACAATGGGAAATATTCAGTAAGTTGAAAATGTAGCAAAACCAGGAAAAAGATACCTTTTCGACAATACTGGTAAGTCAAAACAATGGCGCATTCCATCTAGGAAAACAGATTGTGGCCTTCCACCAATACTGTTTAATGCCTAGGCCAAAGCCATCCAGTGACCTTAGAATAGCCATTTGTGCCAACTACACTGGATGTTGTCATTACAGCGATTTCGAGAATACACTAATCTACCACTTTGAGGGAGTGATCACACCTGTGTCCCTTCTTATGACATCTGGATGGACACATTTGCCCTTCTGCCCCAGGAACCCTAAGCTCCAGGAAGATTGAATAAACCTCAAAGCGATCGAAGCAGAGGGTAGCTAGGCTTGTTACTTTGGATGGGTCACAGGCAATATTTTCAGGGGACGAGGCCGGCCACAAGCTGGCCCTAGCTTTGCCAAAGGGTCCTCTGACGCTCATTTCCTTCCCAAAGATCCTACTAGGATGCAAACTCTCCGACCATGGAACACTAGCAGCCTTAACAGCCAAGACCTAGTGGTCATACCTGCTCTTGGATGCCCCTCACGTTTACCCCAACCCCCCCCCCAACTCCATCAGAGAGAGAGAGAGAGAGAGAGAGAGAGAGAGAGAGAGAGAGAGAGAGAGAGAGAGAGAGAGAGAGAGAGAGAGAAATAGGAAGGTCCAGCTTGGGGTATTATTTTAAGGGGTGAAAGGAGAAGAGAGAATTAAAAGTTAGTTGAACTGAGAAAGGAACCTGGCGCACTTCCCCACCAGGCTCAGGAGCCATCAACTCGCGACTCCATCCCCTGGATCCCCCCAACAAGCATCACCATCGAAGCCCGAAGCCCGTCACTGTCCTTTAGCCCAACGAGGACAACCCCTCCACAGAATTTCTCCGACAGCGCAGCGCCCATGTGCCCGGTGAGGCCGGGCGGGTCCCCGCAGTACCTGGTAACCCCTGGGTTTAGGCGCGTGGCTGGCGGCCCATCTTCCGAGGGCGCTCGGAGGCGAAGCATCCAAGCGGGTCCTCGAATCCAGCGGGCCGGACTCCGGCGGTCTGAGCGACAAACTGGGCGCTGGTGGGAGCTAATGGCGCTCGAATCCCGGCTGGGCAGGGGGGACAGAAGGAGGGCCCGGGTCGCGGCAGGTGTCCCCCTCCACCGCTGCAAATATGGGCGCGTGCAAACCGCGGCTGGCGATCCCCAAGTGGAGCGCAGTCTGCCAGCGCTTTTCTCTGTCTCTGAACTCCTGTCCGACCAAGGGGACGCCACCCAGCGGGCAAGGTGACGTCACCGTCTCCCTGACACTCCACATTAAAGGGCTGGCATGTTACAGGCAGGGAGGGGGGGAGCGAAATCAAGCAGCAGCTACGGTTTCTCAGCAGGCAGGAAAGCTGCTACCAATGAGGCTGGCTCCTCGGGTCTGCTTTAGGAGTGCGAAGCTGAATGGCCTGCGCGAAGATTTCTGGGGGTGTGGATCGTGGGAGCCCCGGATTCTAAATACCTGCAAACTAACTGTCCCCTTCTCATTTCTTTGAGTCACCCTCCTTCCCGAGCCATTCCTCTGGGGCAGGGAGCAAGCCAGTAACCTCAGTCTCCAAAGATACAGAATCCAGTAGGGTAGTTTCAGCGCCTTGTTTGAAACACTGCGGGTTGAGAGAAAGGAGAGAAGTTTCTACGAAGGGTTGCCTATGTGAAACCAGGAAGGAAGCAGGAAGAGTGTCCTCATGATTGCATTTACATTTGATTTTTAGGGCAACATAGAGTTATGTAGAGATGTGTGAGGACGTCAGTGAGTTCACCCACAGCCTTTCTTTGGAACAGTTCTTAACCCATTTTAGAAGTTCTCTAAAGTTCTCAGCACAAGGAAAAAGCCAGGTGGGGTATCAGCAAGTCCACACCCTGACTGGCCCTTGGAGAAGTTATTAGTTCCCCTAGAGAAGTAAATGTCCCCGGACTTACCGTGAGAGCATTTAAATCCCATCCCCCCCCACAAAAGGGCCAAGTGGGATGAAAAAGAACCTTTCCCCATAGTTCCCCCAAATGAGGCATACCCTAAGATATTAATGAAGCATGGGAGGTTATCTTTTGAGTGACCAGCTCTTAAGAAAGGGTCAGATCCACCACCGACTAGTTTATCAGAAAGAAAGGAAAAGAGCCACCTCCCAAGGACACCTGCTGCATTGGGGAGTGGGGAAACTCCCCGTCCTACCACGGAGGAATTTTCCTTTGCTGCCAGGTGAAGCACAGACTTAGAGACGGACCGTTACAGTGTGGGCAAGATGGAACAATGGCCACCAAGCGCAATGCCCAGCCAGATCCTGGTATGGCATAGATATATGACTGTTAAATACAAGAATAAAAAATGTATGAATAAAATGTGAAACCTTTACCCTTCGCCAAAGGTTAACACACCCAAACTGGAGAGAAATCCAAAGCACATATAGCCCAGGAATCGCAGCTTTGAAAACATGCTTTCAGAGCCATGACGATTGTGATGCTTGTTGGGGGAGAAATTTCAAATGGCAATGAAATAATTATTCACCAATTTCCTCATTTCTAAAGACATCGAGAGTGCAAATTAGGCTCTATCCTAAGGGGCTGAGATCAGTGGAGTACTTCCTGTTCAATGTTCCCAAATCCCTTTGAAAAGAAAAGAAACTCTTTTTTTTCTGCCTGTCCAGCCTATTATTAAAACAGGAGCATTGTCGTTTACAAATCCCTTCCTGGGGAAGACTGAAGCATCTCTTTCCCCTTCTATTCTTCAGGAGTTTCCAGAACCAAGCTTAATTCTTTCTTCTCCTCTACCTCAGTCAAGGGTTTCTACAAAGTGAAGTTTAGACTAGTTTTCCAGTACAGAAAGGAAAGCCTGTGAATGAGGTGAGCTTTAAGGTTGGAATTGCAGAGGGATGTGTTGAGCTGAGGTGCCAAGGGGAGATGCCTGGGCAGCACTGCATGAGAGGAAGTGCCCTGGGGTCTTTGCTTTGTATTGTACAGCTCCCAGATTTACTAATAAGACTTCTTGTGACAGATTTTTTTAAAAAAAGTTCCATCGAATACATATTTCTTGAAGCTGAACATGGTGACCCACACATATAATCCCAGCAGCCAGGAGGCTGTGGCAGGTGGATCGCTATGAGTTCAAGGCTAGGCTAGTCTACATAGTGAGTTTAGGACAGCCTGGGCTACAGAGTGAGACCCAGTGTCACAAATCCAAACACACACACACACACACACACACACACACACACACACACACACACACACACCTGTCTTTGGAAAAAAAATTCACTTGACTGAATCTTTGCCTTCCCTCCATCCCAGGTTAGAAATAGCAGCGAACCAACATCTGGGTGGTACCTGCAGTCACGACTTCATCCAAATATCTAAATACAAACGTTTGGAAGCTTACTGTGCTCAAACCTGCAACATTTTTACCCCCTGTTTTTTGAGGTAGGGTCTTGCTCTCTCTGGCCGAGGCTGACCTGGAATTTACTATGTAGTCTCAGGCTAGCCTCAACTCATGCTGGGATTAAAGACGTGTGCCACCAAGCCCAGCTTGCCTGTTTTTTTTATTTACAGTTTTATTTTAATAAAAAGTGTTTTACTGGAAAGAGAAATATGTAGTAATAGGTTACACATTTTAATGCAAATAATTCTAAGAAGAGAGTAGCGTTTTATTTCCCCAATGAGTGTGGGGTCCTGCTTGAAAAATCAGGTCAGTTACATTTTTGGAAGGTGAAAGTGAGCAACAGTTCTTCAAAGTGGGTTCTGTTCCTTAGAATATCTTGTCTTAATACCAAAGTTGGAATATGGAATTTCAGCCTTATTCTCTTTTGAGTCTGTGAGCAAGTCTTTACCACCAACTATGGTAGACCCACTGCTTTCTCCTCAGTTTGAACAAGTCTCCTGCTGGTGTCCCTCTGGGTCCTTGTCAGTCCTTGGCCTGGCCCCAGGGATCCTGTCAGGCTCTGGGAGGAGCTGGCAGAGGTGGGAGGAGGCTGTTTGGGCCCAGTTAATCAATGCTTTCCTATTGGAACTGACATGCATTTTACACATCGGGACTCTCCTCAGCAGGCTAATTGATTCAAATTGTTCTATTGGTTAAACTGGTGTCACCCGTTCGCATGATCTATCACCACCCAAAGGAGGAGAGCACTTCCACTCTCATCTCCGTTCCGGGCGGCTGCGGTTCACCCAGGCCAAGGACAGGTAAAGGAACCCAGACGTTGGACCCAAAGGAAAACCACAAACCGAGCTGGCCCCCCTTGCAACTGGAGAGGCGAGAGGCTCCATGCAAGTTCACGTGGCCAGCTCGCCAGGATTGATGGGCTGTATAGCGAGGGCTATTAACGACTGGTTGAAGAGAACCCAAGGCCAGCCAGGGCCAAGTCCAATGTCCTATGCTTTGGAAGCAGTTTGATCTTGAGCCAGTGGCCTGCGGGGTGGGGTAGCATCCTAGGCCCAAACCCAGAGAGGAGCTGTCCGCGGTGCTGACGGAATGCATCGCTCCCAGGCAAAACTGTTGCAGGGCTCCGTCATACCTAAGAGGCAGGCAAGAGGCGACACAGATCCCACGACTCCCTACTTTCTCACACATGACAAATCTCCAAGAGATTCAGCCATACCGCATCTCCTCCCCTTGCATTTGACATCAAGGAAAATAAAGGCCTTAAATAAATCCAGTAGAGTCAGGGACAGAAGATGTCATTCCCATCTCATTCTAGTGTGGAGGAAGTCATGGCAGTTATATGTCGGTGTCCTCCCCATTGCTCTCTCTCTCTCTCTCTCTCTCTCTCTCTCTCTCTCTCTCCTCACTCTCTGGAAGAAATATTCCTGCTCCCTGTCTCAGCCATAAGTGCTTTGGGCATTGGCATTTCTACATCAGATAGGGAAAGAAATAATTTCCCAGTTACTTCCACAACTGCAAAAGGAAATCAGCAAGGAAACCGGAAGCCTGGTAGACGTGGAGGATGAATGAAGTCTGGTATATCAGAAAGTACAGGGGATCTAGAGTCTCATGAAGCTAGGTTCAATTTTTTAACCACTTATAAGCTGCAAAAACTTTGTCAGTTGCCTAACTTTCACAAGACTCACATGCAAAATGAGGAGAGTGATCAGTACCCCACTGGATTGTAGTGAGGACTAAATAATAACATATATGGGATGTTCTTGGCAAATTTTGCACATGACAATTCTAAAAAAAACCCTTTCTTGGAGAATGGGGACAGGAGCTAGGCCTTCTTGTTACAAGATATGTTAGAACTCATCAATATCACAGAATAACATATGTCAGTGGTGTTGTAACTTAGTGAAGAGTGAGGAGAAATCAAATTCCCTGGAGGGGAATATTAGTTCTTCTCCCTAAAACTTTATCCTGCTGGTGTTTGCTTTATTTTTACTTGCTTAGCTTTTAAGATGGGGTCAAAAATTCTACATGCTCCTGCATCAGCTTCCCCACTTCTGGAATTACAATTATATGCCATTATGCCTATCTTTTGTGATGAGAGAGGGGGGAAGAGAGAGAGAGAGTCAGAACCCCAGCCAGTGTTATTTAGCCCAATTTAATAATAAAAATTATTGAGAGTAATAGTCATGATGCTAACAATTACTGATTACTTCTTCCCCAAAGTTTCCCACAGCCTGACAAGCCAAGCACACATCCTCTGGTTTTCACTCAACTGACTCAGTTGAGTTACATGATGCAAACCAAAGAGTCAGTCACAATAGAAGCCATAGGTGAAATGAAAATGGTCCTTGAGCTTTCTGGAGGCTGATACAGTCTTTGAGCCATAGATAAAATATTGCTTATAAACAATGGTTCTTTCCCCTGAGAGCTACCAGAGAGAAGCATGGTTAGAGCACAAACCTTAAAATCCAAAGCAAAATTGGGGAAGAAAAGAGAAAATAAAACACATTTTGCAGGACCCACAATCCTTTCAGTGCACCACTGATATGAGAATCAAGGAGTCCTTCTTACACTTTAAACACACCCCTTTGTAAGAAATAGAAACTGCTGGAGGAGAAATCAAAATTCAATTTCTCTTAATCAGAGGAAATCATTCTCACAAGAAAATTTGAATTTGGATAAATTGTAGAGAAGGCTCTTTCTCTGTCCGTTCAGAGACCAGAAACTAATTGAGGTATTTGCGGTTGATCTTTTTCTTTCTTTCCTTCCTTTTTATACAAAGAGTATACATTTCCTTGTAAGACCTCCCAAACCTATAAATACAGCCATACACGTCATTTATGGGAAGCAATAAAATCCAGCATGGAGCATGAACTTAGTGGACTTGACACTTAACAAATATTTGTTGACCAAGATGAAATTCAAAGGCAACAAAACATTTGAGCATCACATAAGTGCATGGATACATGCTTTCCCTGAACACACCTGCAACTGTGCAACCAAGACAAACAGTGGCACAAGGAAAAAGCCCTTGCACTAGGCTCTTTCCCGGTCCCTCCCTTCTTTTTCTCCTTCTTCCCTTGCACGCACACACATATGACCCACCCCTTCCACTCCCCTCCTCCTCTCATTGGGAAGGAGGGGGTCCTTTGAAACGGAGGTGGTCCCAGCTGGAAAACCCCGGAGCTCATTTAGATCACATCACTTCAGGCTTTTGTCTCTGCTCCTGAATAACCTAGGCTGCTATAACAAAAGGACAGGCATCTACATAGAGTTTTCATTGGCAAAGATGCATCTCAAAGATGCTGCTGAAATAATGAGGCCTTTTTTTATTTGATTGCCACTCCTAAAGATGGGGAAAAGAGAAAAAGGGAGAAGAGAAGAAGGAGAAAGTGGTGCATAAAAGATTGTGGGAGAGGAAATTCAGGCAAGTTACTTGGGTGAATTTCTGTGAGTCTTTAATTGTATGAAGATTTTAACTACCACAGAGTATATGGGCTTATTTGATTTCACAACTGCCTCTTTTGTTTCAGGGTACTAGCTTAAGAAGTAACTGGCATCCAGAGTGTGGAGCAGAACCTTTTAAAGCTTGGGGAGGGGAGTGCAAGAAGGGGGAGGGGCACAGATTGTCTGTTGACATGTCACAAGAGAGAAAATGACATAGATACACGTTTAACATTCCCCCAGCTGACACTGCTAGACAGAACATTAGATTTTATTTCCTGTAGAAATGAAGATTTTTTCCCCTTTTTTTCACTTTCTTCCTCAAAATATCCCATCTGAAAATTTCACTTTGTCACCAAGCTTGAGCCCATTAACTAATACACCAATAAACTGCTTTGTGCCCTCTGGGTGCCCAGTAAGCATCGTGCCTTCAGTATTTCTTCTGCCTCAGTGGCAGCAAACGGTGACATTACAAGATAGCAGAAAATATCCTTTCACATTGAAGCCCTCAGGTCCATGGTTGAGAGCCCTTTTTTGTTTGTTTGTTTAGGAAAATTGCCTTTAAATGCAAAAAAGTTCTTTTGCTACTCTATCTGATTATTCATTAGGTATTATATTTTCAGGAATACCCTCAGACCAAAGGCAATAGCATCCCAAACTTTTTCAGGCACATTATGATATCACCGACAAACTCTTAATGTTGGCAAATAATTAAAAATTCCATCTTTTAGAACTGTGTAACCTTGGGTGTCTTAGAAACAAATTGTACAAACAAACAGTGGAGATGAGCACTGAGGGTTTCAGAGGAGATATAATGAACCAACTTTAATTACTAACTTGAAATTAAAAATGTAATATACAGATTTAAATTTATTTTCACCTAAATTGTGTATAAAATTATATGGCTTTTGCAGGCTAGGAAATGCTTTGTAACATGCTGCTAAAAAGTGTGAAGTAGTTTCCAAAACCGAGTTCCCAGACTCACACAGTAATAATGATACATTTATCATTACTGATGACCACCTACTGGGTAATTATTGCTTTGTTACTACTATTACAATCAAGAGATTTCTTTATTTACTGTTAACATTCACTTAAAACTGAATGTTAATGACTGTTCTGAATTCACCAAAGAGAGTTTTCTGTTATATTTCAGAAGTACTTACGTTCTGGTTCAGAGATGGAAAACCGTACGTGGAGTGGAAGGCTGGGTGAGTGTTTCCTTCACACCCTCTCTTGAGGATCAAAATGACATTCTGAGGATTTCTGGAGCAAAATTTTCCCAGCTCAGAATTGCCAAAGGTTAACATAATGCAACCACTTGTCTCGGGCTAATTATGTAAGTATTTTATTACAGGAGATTCATTCATTATTGATACTTGTTTGCAGTAACTTCCTACTTGGGGGAGTTATGTATGGGGAGTAAACAACCCACTGTTTCAGGGCTGCCTTTCCCCCATCTCATCTCTTCTTACCCCTTTGTCTAGTTTCATGTTCCTCCTAGATTATGTCCCTATGGAGACAGGCAATCCCCAATCCCTCGATTTCCCATGCCCCTTCAGAGCTCCCCAGTTCTTAAAAGAGAGCTCTCACTCAGGGTTTGCAGAGTTGGAGTGCAGATGAGATGGGTGATTTAGGGTTTCCTTTAACGTCACATGGAGGATTCACATTTCAAGTCTAAGCCTAAACTTTTCCCTTTGTAAGCTACTCCTCACTCTGATGTTGGAAAACATCGGAGTTCAGGTTAGTCTTTGGTATACTCCAGAGATCAGGAGATGGACATTGGGGAAGTGCGCATGATGGAAGCTCTTAAGCAGTGGACAAGCTCAGAAAGAGGTTCTGCCAGTGCCTGCTTGGTCTCACAGCCAGTGTGGGTAATGCAGAGTGCATCACTTCTCTCCACAACTTGTACTAAGAAGACACATGCCTTTGCTTGTAGAATGGCCCCAATGAGCCCCAGTGAAGAAGTACACTGGCTGCTTGGCTGAGTTTCATTCTAGAAACTTTTAAGGTTGGCTGTCTAGTAGTTCCTTGAAGAGAAAGAAAAAAAAAACCTGGTTGAAAACTTCATGCAAATTCTGAGACCTCTGCCTTAGAGTTCCAGTTCAGAGCAAGGAGTGGTGCAGGATGCTAGACAGCAGCCTTACTGCAGACTTGGAGGGAGAGGTCAGGAACTGCAGGCTTTAGAGGGGCTATGGAAGAGTGTATGTAAATCATTGTAGGTAGCAGGCAATATCCAGTTTCTTCATGCTGCCCAGCAAACAGGTGGGAAAGAAGCAGCTAGAAGCTGAAATCCTAAAGCTTTGGATCATTGGAAAAGAATGAAATGTAGGCGGGAACTTTGCAGAAGTGCCTGCAAATGAATTGGGATTGAGCAGAACTGTCAGAAAGCAAAGCCCACATTCATCCCTGGGCCTCCACTATGTAGCTTAGAAGGAAGTTAGGCACCAAGAGGAGGAGATACTTTCCAGTCCTCAGGGCTCTGTGAGTCTAGGGTCAGGGAGAGGGAATGAGGAGAATGCTGATACTGAGTCCAAAAAACTAGGTGCTCTGGTTTTGCTCAACACAATCCCCATTCCTCTGGGTGCCCTGGCTTTCCTGCTTTTATGCTACACCGCGGTGGAACCACTGCCCACGATCTGTGGAGAGATGCCTTTTCCAGCAAGGCTTCCTTAATGGTCCTTTAACAAAGTCTTCGATCTCTCTTTGGCCGCCCTGGCTCTCACCTACCTCCTCCCTCTCCCCTTCTCCACTGCCTGCATCAATTATTTATGACCAGCATCAATTATTCACGAAAAGAGAAAACTCCAGCTTTGGGAACTTTTCTAGGCAACGTTGGGGTGGCGATTCCTTCCTTTTCAGCAACCACAGTGATTTTGAGAATTGACTATGTTTGGTCTGGTCAGGCTTTGAAACAGTGGGAAAAGAAAACCCAGAGGTTGGTCAGGAGATGAGGTGGGGGCTTTGGGGTGGTGAGGGCTGGTGATGGTGGAGGGGGAAGTACTCCTAGTCCTGGTCATATCTGGCCACTGCTTGCCTAGTGTGGGAACCTCCAGGGACCAGAAGTTACGAGGCCGGCCCGCGGGAGTCGCTGTCCGGACCTCCCAGTGCTGAAACTGTCAGCTTGGGGCAGGGGGCTACAAGTTGAGGTGGCTGTGGGGACCAAAGCGGTAGATCCTGTCCCAGATAGGGGAACTGCTTTCCATGGTTTCCTCAAAAAAAGGGTCTTATTTACCCCCAATGGCAAGTGACACCAGAACATTGTAACCAAAGATTAATTGCCTTAATCAAATCGACCCAACCTCTTCAATTAATCTTTTGGCAACAAATTAGAGACAATTTACCTCAACCTCCCGGGTCAGGAGGAGAGAGAATGTGAGGGGGAATGGACAGGGTGAGAGACTGACGAAATCCATAAATGATGTCAGGTGGGCACTTGGGAATGGGTGGGCGTTTAACGCGATGGGGGTGGGAGGGAGGAGGCAGGGGTCAGCTGGAAATTCCTGGAGTCCCTTTCAGCCCAGGATCCTCCGCAGGAGGGGAGGCCAAGGGCGCAGGACGAGGCCACTTACCTGTGGGCACCGGCCCGCGGTGCCCGGCCCTCCCTCCGCTGTGCCGGGCGCTCCGCGGCTTCTCCGTGCGCTCTGCCTCCAGCGCTCCTCCGCTGGGCTGCTCGCGGGCGGGGCCTCCTGGGCGACCCTGTCCCGTGCCGCCCCTCCCCTGCTCCGCGGTCCCCCGCAGCCCCTCAGCTCTTCTCACTCCCCTCCGGGCCAGTTAGTAAGTTTGGGGTGAGGGTCGATGTCTTCACGCCCAGCTTCTCGCTTTAGCTTGCTCAGATCCGCCCCCCCCCCCCCCCCCCTCCCCTGCGCAGACCTGGGGCTCTGACGCCGCCTGTTGGTCAGGCAGAGCGGTGCAGGGCCGGCAGCGCGCAGGCATCCCCATCCCCTCGCCCCTCAGTTCTGGGTGCTTAGTGGTCCAAAGGACACAGAACCCAGACGAAGGCTGTAGGTCTGATGTAACTGAAGTGAGGTCAAGGGCAAGAGGTGGCCTGTACCTTGAGCGCTCACAGACTGGGCTGGCAGCTTGGATTCCTAGGCAGAACGATTGTCCCAGGACCTGTCTGTCCCCTTGCAAGTGTTCTTTTCTGGACCGCCTCCCCCCCCAACACACTGAGTGACAATCCCTCCCCAGTCTCCTGGGACCGACTACTTGAGGTGAGGGTGGGCCAGAAGACTGGTGCTTTTTAGGAGGAAAACCGAGAAGATTAAAGTCGGAAGGGTAAGCCCTCCTCACGGACTCCAGGCAGAAAAACTTTTGGGCCACATCAAGGCTGCTGGGGGAAGAAATTGAATCACTCTTGTTAGGAAGTGTCAGCCGAGCGGTGGGCCAGAGGTAGAGGCTTCTAGGTGGAGCCCAGGGTCCAGGTGGAATCTAGGCACGAGGACAGAGTTCAGGAGGGCCGTGTGGTGTCACCAAGCAGGCTCTCTGGTCCTCAGCACCTCCTAGGGCACCAGCCCGCCCTTAGGGCCACCTACCCTTTGACCTCAAGAAAAGCCTCTTTCTAGTCCTGGTTTCAGGAGGCGCAGGATTCTCTCCTTTCTCATCCTGTCTTTTCCATTCGAAGAATTGATGGACGGCTTCTCCCCTGCCCCCCTGCTTCTCCAATAAACGCTTCCCATAGATTATTCGACGCCGAGAAGGAAGGCGCCTGCTTAAAAAACAAAAAGCCATAGCCCTAATGAGTTCAATTACAATGTGGTAAACACATTGCCTCTACGCTTTAATTAAGCCTGCTGCCCAATTTTAACTCATTAGTAATTCATTAAGAGAACAGCCCCGTGCTGGCGGGTGGAAGGCACCGCAGACCGACTGAGTCCACACGCTCGCAAGCCGCCCGCGGTCCTTGCGTTGCGGAAAAGACTCGAACCCCCTTTTCCAGACGTGCGCCCAGGCTGACCTGTCCCAGATCTAGTCTCTTGGGCTCATAGCAGGGTTTGCAAACCTGTTGGGTAGGTGACCAGAGGTGTGGGGCCGAGCCTCACGTCGGGGAGAAAGTTTCTAGGTCAAGCCAGATGGCAAGATTTGGCAACTCCAATCCCTTACTTTCCACTGTAACCGGAGAAACTCGAGGTTTGGCGCTGGCTCAGCTCCAATTACACTCAGCACATTTGCATAGAAATCAGAGCAGGAGTTTTGGGAGAGGCGTAAAGACGCTGGCGTGAGAATACAGAGAGATCTTGAAGGGACGGGGAGGGGATGGCACTCTCCTTGATGCTCCAGGGCCTGGGCAGTGGGGCTGGGCGCTACGTCCGCATCTGTAACTATGTCACTTGGGACCGTCACTTGAGACCAGCCCGCCGTGGGCTGGAAAAGAAACAGAGCGTGGCAGAGTGAATCTAGCCCTGTGATGACAGTTCCTTTTCAGAACCGAGGTGCGAGCCGGAGCAATTCGAGCTCGGTGGCTCTGTCGTCGTCTGTCACCCCAGTTCTTGGAAAAAGGGGTCTGAGCATCCCACAGGGTGGGCAATACTGAATTCGGGAGTCCCCAGGCTCCTGCAAAAGGAGGCGCGAGCCCATGCCCCTCGGGGCTTTCTTGGCCAGAAGAGCCCGGGCATCGCCGCCGCTCATCACGGCCCCCTAGGAGCGCGGAGAAACTTCTCCCACGCGATGGCGCGGGCGGGCTGGTGAGGACTCCCCGCGGTCAGTGCTGAACCCCTCGTTCAGCTCCCTTGACCCTCCCTCCATCCGGGAGCTCCACAGTTTCCAGTTGCGTCTGCCAACATCTGCCGGCTCCTTGCCTTCGCTCAAGCCGCACCTCCTCCTGGAAGCGAGAGGCCGGACGGGATTTCCTCCCAGTGGAAGTTTAAGGATCTCCTCCCTCCCCGGGCGCCCAGGAGGAGCGCGGAGCCCGCGTCTGGATGGTGGGGTGCTTGGCCAGGGTGCAGATGAAGGATGGCTTTAATTTCGGACTGCACCCCACGCCCTTTCCCTCTCTTAATCCGGAGGCAGGGCTCCGATGGAAGGCACTGTGGACGTGGACCCTCCAGGGCTTTGCACTTCTGGGGTTTTTGGGTTTCTGGAAGAAGGTTCGAGAGAAACCAGGACCCAGCCAGAACTGAGTGCTCGCCCAGGTGTGATGGGCGGGGAGGAAGGAAGTTCCTGAAAGGTGCTGTGCTGAGTTCCGGGGTCCCTGATGGGAGACGCAGCTTTGCGCCCGCTGGGCGCGGGGCTGGGCTGCAGCAGCGCCTTCTAGCGCCCGAGGCTCGGCCTGGGCTGCGGGGAGAAGGGCGAGAGGCTAGAAATACCAACATCAGATTCCTGCCACGGGCCATCCAGGCGCTAAAGTGCTGCAGGCAGCGAACAGTTGATAGCATTTCAGGAAAACTCTCCTTGGTGGGGCTTTCGGGTTTGGAAACTGGAGAAAGCTCTAAGACGCGCACCTCAGGAGGACGTTCTTCTCCACTCTGGGGGGAACATTGCAGGGCAAACATTTCAGAAAAGTCCCTGGGGTCTGATGTTAATTACAACTGAACTTGATTGTTTTCCTTCAGTTATTTTCTTCTCTCATTCAAGGACGAGGAGGTAGGCTATAATTTATTTCTGTCGACAGTGGGATAATTAAACACATTTTTTTTTGGATTACTTTTTGGATTCAAAATTGACTGCTGGAGGAGGGTCGCTGCCCCACTGTGTCAGGCGGAGACTTTAGTATTGCCTGGGACAACGCAGGGGCCTTGTTTGCCAAGGTTCTTACCCAAACTCCTCGTCAGTCCCCGCCCCCTTCTTTCCTGGCTTGGGAATAGAGTCAGGGGCCAGTTGGAAGGAGAGAGCTGCCAGGGATTTCCCAGGGTCGTCTGAAGCCAATCTTTCGGCTTATTGCAATTTTCTTTTCTTTTGCGACCCTCTATAGTAGCAGAGATACTGTTACTATGAGATAGACCTTCGGACACCAACTGTCACATGGTAAAATGATTTATTGTTTTCACCCTATGGTTTATCAAGGAAAGGTGCAAGAGAGAGCTGTGGAGGGGAAGGACAGAGGACAGAACGGCATCTTTGGCAAGGCACAGATAGCAAAGATCCCAGATTATTGGTCCCAGACAAGCAGGCTACTGTTCACAAGCCTGTCTTAACAGGACCTGGGAGAGCGTGGACAACTGCTTGTGAAAAGCAGGGCTGGAGCCACGTGGGGAGTTTTGTCAAAGCGTCATGAAGCTCACTGTCAGGGTGAAACAGCAAAAGCCTTGGCTCTCCAGGTATTTTCTGCAAAGAAGGAAAAATGTGCTCGTGATTACAACATTATGCACTAGACATAAGTTAAACATTTAAATAGTTTTTAAAATATTATTTGCAAGGAGAGGGAGCTAGAAAGAGATAGATAGATAGAGATAGATAGATAGGTAGATAGATAGAGAGAATGGGTGCAACAGGGCCTCTAGCCACTGCAAAAAACTCCAGATGTATGCGCCACTTTGTGCATCTATCTGGCTTTATGTGGGTGCTGAGGAACGAACCTTGGTCATTAAACTTTACAGGCAGGTGCCTTAACCGTTGAGACATCTCTCCAGCCCAATTTTAACATTTTACATAGAATCTTTCATTTAATCATCAGGCGACTTCCTTGAGTTAGATACATTTTATAGATTTTGAAAAATGAGGCTCAGAGGAGGGGTGTCTTAATCAAGGCCACACAGGCTTCTCAGTGTCCAAACTTGGTTTCAAGGTCATGTGTGTTTAGAATCCAGAAAACATGCTCTCCAACAGTAAGCCATGCTGTGGATGCTGGGTACACACACCATAGTATCTGGCCCTGATGACATCATGAGACCACCATGGCCCGTGTTCGCCTCCTTGGATAACAGTAAATCCAGAGTTCTTTGATCATGGTTCTGAAACTTGCAAATACCACAGCTCTTGTCTGACTCTGTCACTCAAAGGTTCTTGTGTTGGATGCTTGGTCCAAAATATGACAGTGTTGAGGTACTGGAACCTTTAGTAGGTCGGGCCTGGTGAGAGGTGGTGTGCCATTCGATGAATGCCCTCTGCAATGATTAATGTAGGGTTTTAGTTTTTGGGGGATGGGGTGGGGTGGGGAGAAACCTAGTCTTCATGACAATAAGTTGTTATCAAAGAGCAGGTCTCAGGGTTGGGGTTGCAGCTCAGTGGTAGGGTGCTTGCCTAGCATGCCCAAGGCCCTGTGTTTGAGTCCCAGGAGAAAAAAAGAAAAAAGATTGAAAGAGGAGATAAAAAGCAGAAAGAGAGAGAGAGAGAGAGAGAGAGAGAGGAAAAAGAGGAGAGAGAGAGAGAGAGAGAGAGAGAGAGAGTCCTGACCTCTTGATGTCTCTCTGCTTCTGAACTAGAATTTTTCTTAAAGGTCCAGATAGTTGTGGGTTTGGCCACCATCCTACCTGCCCCCCCCTCCTGTGGAGAACACAAGTCTTTGGCCCGTTGCTGGCTCTCTGCTCAGCCGTCCCTCTGAAACATGTTGCTGAACCTCAGCGGTATGTTGATGTCCTCCTCCATTAAGCCTTCACTGGCTGCCAAACAGATGGGACTGTCTAGTCTTGGAATCCAGCCTCCAAAAATGTGAGTTAAAGAGATCCTTTTCTCTCTCTCTCTCTCTCTGGACTAGGTCTCGTGTAGCTTAGGCTGGCCTCAAGTTCACTATGTAGCCAGAGCTGGCTTTGAACTCCTGATCCTCCTGCTACTGTCTCTCAAATGCTAGGATTACATCACCGCTCCTGGCTAAAACACTATTTCTTTATGCATCACCAGCTTCAGGAAATTTTGTTATGTCAATAGAAAATGGACTAATCCAACTATGATAAAGGGTGCTAACTTGCTCATTGGGATAAGGTCAAGCTGGTACCAGACAGACTCCTTTCTTCTCCATCAAGGTCTCTGGGGAAGTCAGTGACTTCTTTGCCATCCATATAGACAGAGGCTGGAAGTTTGGGGAGAGAAGCTTCTGACACAGTGGCAGTGTGGGCCTTTCCTCTACCTCAAAGATGCCCATAAACGAGGGGAAGTCAGTGCCCTGAAGTTTCTTAAAGTCACACACATCTGGAGAGCATACTCAGGTACTCCAAAGAACAGAGGCCAACCTACCGCTGAGGTTCAGCAACAGACTTCAAAGGACGGCTGAGCAGAGAGCCAGCAACGGGCCAAAGATGTGGACTTGTGTTCTCCACAGGGGCAGGGAGGATCGTGGCCAAACCCACAACTAGCTGGACCTTTAAGAAAAACTCTAGATCAGGTTGTAGAAGTATGGATGGAACCTCGCCTATTCTAAGTGTTATGAGCTTTCCTTTTCGGTGTATCTGGGCCTGAACTGCGCCCAGAGCTCTGCGCAAGGAGCAGATTCTGATCCCAGCTGGGTATCAGGAAACCTATTGGTTGACGACCTTTTTTCAGTCTCTGTCACATTAAACTCTGTGAACAATTTAACAGAAATGGTCTCCCAGGAGAAGTCCACCTGTTTTTCTTTTTCTTTTTTAGGCCAATGTAATTGTTTATCATCAAGATTCGCCCAGTTCACTCTTCTGACCCTTGAAAAATGAGGCTTGTGAAGGAGACAGTGGGAGAGTCCTACCTACAGAGCCACGCCTAGGAGGCGCTGAAAGAACCCAACATATCATACACCCATGTCTAGCTTGATGGGGAGCCATTGGAACACTGTCTTAACTGTAACAGAGCACTCTTATTCTGCATGAAATAAATTGACACATAGTTTTAATAGCACGTTATTAATTAAATGGAGTCCTTAGCTATTCTTTTTTGTTGGATCACTTACATTCTGTATCTATCTGGCTGTGGAGCAGCAGACATTAGTTAATATTATGAAAGGCCAGCTTTCATTATGAGATGTACAGTGTAAGTTGATTTGAAAATTAAGCTATTCTGTTGAGTCTAGGATGACAATAAATACCCATAGGGTTTCTTTTCAGTTTGTTTGTTTATTTATTTACAAAAGTTGTGGTCTTAGACTTCCTCTCCCCTGGTTCCACTTTCCCCAGAGGGGTTGCTTGTATTCACTGCTGGGACTCTGTGGAGGGGGTGGGCCTCAGGATATTTCTACCCAGCCTGTGGCTCTTACAATCTTCTCACCCTCTCTTTCACCAGGATCCCTGTACCTCCCCTGGCGGCTTGGACAGAAGTCTGGTTTAGTGTTGAGTAGCCTCTGGGTTTCTGATTTTTTTTTGTTATTTTTGTTTTTTTTTTGTTTGTTTTTCGAGGTAGGGTCTCCCTCTAGCCAAGGCTGACCTGGAATTCACTATGTAGTCTCAGGGTGGTCTTGCCTCCCAGGTGCTGCGATTAAAGGCATACATCACCTTGCCTGGCTTGATGTGTGTGTGTATTTGTTTGATTGTTTTTTTTAAAGAAATATTTAATTTATTTATTTGCAAGGAGAGAGAGAGAGAGAGAGAGAGAGAGAGAGAGAGAGAGAGAGAGAGAGAGAGCCAGCACCTATTGTCACTACAAATGAATTCCAGAAACCTGTACCACACTGTGCATCTGGCTTTTCATGGGTACTGGAAAATCAAACCAGGGCTGATAGGTTTTGCAAGCAAGCTTTTTTTTTTTTTAATGATTAGTCTTATTACAAGTCGGAAGTGGGATGTAGAAAAAGAATTGCTAGTATTGTGTAGAGGCCCAGAGTCTGGGTTCAGGATCCAGTGGACAGTTTAGAATTCAGAAGCTCCAGCGAGGCCTTCTGCCCCTTAAAACAACTTGCCTGTCATCTTGCTGATACCTAAAACCCTACTATTGATGATTTGTTTCTTTGGATATCTCTTTAAGCTTAAGCAATCACTAACAAGAGAGTGAATTAGTTTGTTTATTTATTTAGTATTATTTCTTTTTGGATATTTTCCCCCTGAGATTTTATTTTGGTTGGTCTGAGAATATACAGGTGACAATGCCAGGCGCCTGGATGAGAGAGGAAGTGGCCCGAATCTACCAGGGGGAAGAGACAGCAAAGGAAAGGGTCCTAGAAGCAGAGCCACTCCCAGGACAATCTTGCTGATGGTTTGACTTTCCTGGCCCTGGGTGAAGAACTATGATGATGCAGAATGGGTCTCTTACCCTCTCCTTGGAGGTCACAGAGACAAGATAGGACACCAGACAATCGAGTCTAACTTGAGTCTCTGGAATCCAACAGTACAGGGTCACAGAAAGAGATAAGCTGCCTTTCACATGCTGAAGGTCTTCCTGTGGAAGCCCCTTTTTATTTTCTCTTTCACTTTCTCTACTTCTGCTTCATTCCTTTCTTCCTCCCTCCGCTCTCTCTTTCTCTTTTCCTTACTCCTTTCCTCTTTCCTTCTTTTTTGTTTGTTTCTCTATGTCTTCCTTCTCTCCCTTCTTCCCCTTCCTTCTTTTCCCTTTCCCTTCCTTCATCTCTTCCTCCCTTCCTTCCCCTCCTTCCCTCTTTCCCTCCCTTACTCCCTCCCTACCTCCCTTCCTGTCTTCCTTCCTTCTTTCCTTGGTCTCCTGTAGCCAAGACTGGCCTTGATTTTGATCTCTTGACCCTCCTGCTTCCGCTTCGCAAGTGCTGGGATACAGGCAAGCACCACCACTCCTGGCTTTGATGCATCACATTCTGATAGTTGGGGGATTCTGGTGGTGCTGATGAAATGGATGTGATTCTGAAAACAACAGAACATCAAGCAGACATCATCTGGGGCTGGGAAGATGGTTCACAGGTTAAAGGTGCTTGCTTAGAAAATCAGCTGGCTTGGGCTCAATTCCCCAGCACCCACATAAAGCCAGATGTAAAAATCAGCTCAAGTATCTGGCATTCCTTTGCAGTGGTAAGAGACCCTTGTGCACACACACGCATGTGTGTGCATGCAAATAAATATTT
Source organism: Zapus hudsonius (assembly GCA_004024765.1). Classification (NCBI taxonomy): domain Eukaryota; kingdom Metazoa; phylum Chordata; class Mammalia; order Rodentia; family Dipodidae; genus Zapus; species Zapus hudsonius. The sequence goes on from PVHP010003776.1 coordinate 61,079, forward strand.
CATAAAAGAAAACATCTGGATTCTGCAGTTCATTTTTCCTCTGGGAATGGCAGCTCTTTCCTTTATTTATTTTATATATTTAAGAGAGAGAGAGAGAAAGAGAGAGAGAGAGAGAATATGGGCACACCAGGGCTTCCTGCCACTGCAAATAAATTCCAGGTGTACACACTACTTCATGCATCTGGCTTTAGGTGGGTACTGGGGAATTGAACCTGGGCCATTAGGCTCTACAAGCAAGCACCTTTAACCACGGCGCCATCTCTCCAGCCCCCAATCCTATCGTTCTTATTTCAGAAATCTCTGTAGAAAGGATTCTTTCAGCTAACTATGTGATAAATGCTTATAATCCCAGCACTACAGAGGCCAAGGCAGGAGGATTGTGAGTTAGAGGCCAGCCTGAGCTTCATACTTGGAGGAGGAGAAGGAAGAAGAGGAGGAAGAAGAGGAGGAGGAGGAGGAAGAGAAGGAGGATTGCTTACCTTTTGTCACTAGGAGGAGGAATGGTGAACTTTGACATTTGTGTATGGACTTGGCTAAAGTGTAGAAGAGCAGCAAGTTTCCTGGCCTAATTATTTGGAGGCCTGACCTGTTTAGCAAGAAGAATGGCTTACCTGGTCTAGACACTTCATATTGCTCATCTTTTTAAAGCTTCTCATAACATGTATTAGCATGTATTAATTATACATAATAATGTTTTTTATTTATTTATTTGCTTATTTGCAAACACACACATACAAAGAGACGAGAAGAGGAGAGAGAGAGAGAAAGAGAGAGAGAGAGAGACAGAGAATGAGTGTGCCATGGCTTCTGGCTGCTGCAAACAAACTCTAGATGCATGTGCCACTTTGTGCATCTGGCTTTATGTGGGCACTGGGGAATCAAACCTAGATTGTTAGGTTTTGCAGGCAAGTGCTTTAACTGCTGGGCCATCTCTCCAGCCCAATAATGGGGTTCTTTATGATATTTTCATATGTGCATCTAATATATTTGATAGTTTACTCTCATTACCCTTTTTAAATTTCCCTTCTATTACTAATTCCCTCCCTCTTTCCAATTAGTCAAGCTGATCCTTTCGTCTATTTTTTAAGGGGACGTGACCCAATGCATTTAATTAGGGTTGTTTGCAAGAGCATGGATGAGGGGTTACTTACAGGAGCGTGAACAACTTACCAGAGGCTACAATGCTGAAGAAAATGTCTCCCCCTCTCCCAGCAACCATTATCTGCCAATAACTCCTTAGGGAGAGGTGGGGTCTCACAAGCCCCTCTTTTCTCCTTGATGGAATGCTGAGCAGACCAAACTTGAGCAGATTTTGTGCAGGTCATCATATCTGCTGAGATTCCAGAGTTTGAATGTCATGTTGTGGTGGTTTAATTCAGGTGTCCCCCATAAACAATGCTTGGTCTCCAGCTGATGGCAACCAGGGAATTAGAACCTTGTTGGAGGTGTGTTGTTGGGGGCGGGCTTATGGCTGTTATAGCCAGCTTCCCCTTGCCAGTGTTTGGAACACCTTCCTGCCACTGTTTGTCATCTGCTGTGGCAAAGGTGATGTCCAGCCTCTGCTCATGCCATTGTTTTTGTTTTCTATGCCATTATGGACCTTCCTCCCCCTGTCCCCAGTCTGTCAGCCAAAATAAACCCTTTCCTCCCACAGCTGTTTTATATTGGGTTCTTTGTTGCAACAATGAGAAAGCTGACTGCAACAGTTAATTGGTACCTAGGAGTGGGACTGTTGCTGAGAGAGCCCTTATTCTGTGGCTTTGGCCTTTTGGAGCTGATTTGCAGGAGGACTGTGGATGGATTTGAAACCTTGTCTGAAGAGATGCCTTGCAGTGCTGTTAGTACAGCTTCATGAATTATTCGGGTTGGAGTTGAAAGACCTGAATGCAGTGAGAACTATGGACTGTGAGATTTGGTTTATGAGAGTGAGAGAAAACTTTGTCAGGACTGGTCTGGAGGCAGTGAGAGGCTTGCTGCATTCTGCCTGCTGGTGTCCTGAGAACTTGTGCAGGGTTGCATTGCATAAAAATGGTCTGGTATGAGCAGATGGAGATGGCACAGAAAGAAAGGAAATCTCTGGGCCAAAACTGCTGCTCTGTCCATAGCAATTGTTTGAGAGATGACAGTCATTGAGATTGGGCCAGGTGATCTGCATTGAGACAGCAGGAAGAATATGACTCTTTTGAGGTAAGGGGCCTGAATGCTAAGAAGTGTCCTTCTCTTCAAAGTCATATTTATTTCCCCCATGGATTAACAAGTTGATAGCCTACCTGGTTCTATGAGTATAACAAATGAAGGAAAGACAGTCATTGGATTTGCAACATGATTTGTTTTTTTGGAAATGGTCATGGGCAGTGTGAAGCAGGCTTGTTTGGATTACCTGCATAGAGGGCTGATGGAGCCATGAGGGTGAACTGTGGGTTGCAGTGGAGACCAGTGGAGATTCCAGGACTATGGGATGGCTGCCGAGGGGAGCTACCAGCACCAGATGGAGTTTCCTGAGACCGTGAGTACCCTGGCTGGAGGGGTGGAATTGAAAATCCTAAGACCTGTCACTTGTTAGAATTATTGAACTTGGATTTAGAGTTTGATGTTTGCCTTGTTTGTTTCAAATCTTGTATTGATTCAATCTGTCTTTGCAATGCCCAATGCCATCTTTTGCAGTGTGAATATTTATTCTGTGCTGCTATTTTTTTTGGTATTCCAGTGCATTACATTTTACATCATGCATGGTTATCAGTTTGTGGGAGTCAGGGGCAAAATGTTGTGATTTGATCCAGGTGTCCCCCATAAAAAAATCTGTTCTGAATGCTTGATATCTAGCTGATAGCAATTTTGGAATTAAAATCTTGTTGGAGCTGTGTTGTTGGGGATGGGATTATGGTTATAATAGCCAGCTTCCCCTCACCAGTGTTTGGCAGACCTTCCTGGCACCGTTGTCACTTGCTGAGGCCAAGGTGATGTTCACCCTCTGCTAATGCCATTGTTTTCTCTGCCATCATGGAGGTAAGCCAAAATAAACCTTTTCCTCCACAAGCTGATATCAGTCAGGTTCTTTCTGTCAGTAACAAGAATCTGACTGCAATACATGTCTTGCTTGAAAGACAGCATTCCACAACATTCTACCCTTAGTTCTAGCTCTTGTTTTCTGTCCCCTCTTCTGTAAGGTTCCCTGAACCATCATTTTGTCATTAACTATTGAACACTTGAGACTTGTGCTCACTGGTATGGTGATATACGCCTCTTAATCCCAGCACTCTAGAGGCAGAGGCAGAGATCACAAGTCCCAAGGCCAACCCAGGCTATATAGTGAGTTCCAGGAGGACAGCAAGGGGACATAGTGAAACAGAAAACCACAGCTGGTGAGGACAACAAACATTTCATCCACAGACTCTAAAGATTTACTCCCATCATGCACTAGGCTTTCCAAGTTATGTCATTTATAACAGAGACAAAACACCATTCATTCACTTTTATTTTGGGGGAGGGGGAGACAGATCTGAGTACAGAATCATGAAGAAGCTTTTTTGGAATGTACTTTCACAAGGGTTTTGAAAGTTCCCTGCTGACAGGAGACATGACCACATACTTCACACTTGTAGGGTCTCAAACTGGTATGGATGCATGTGAGGATGACGAGATTCCCCCTGTGACTTGAAACAGTCTTCCATTGGAAAGGCTTCTCCCTTTTGTAGAGCCTCTTTGGACTGAGTGGGTGAACCTCTTGTGGTCAACTCTGGACTTGTATGGCTCTGGTGAACATGGAGGTGAGGACTGCAAGAAGCCCCTCTTGCAGGATCTGCATGGAAGGGGTCCCCTGTGTGTCCTCTGGTGGATGATAGATTGCACATACCATATCCATATAGTGCCTACCCTCCAGCTTGCGGGTCACAGGATGACCAAATGGTTCTTGTGTTTGAAACTGAGGCAGTCCCAGACAGCACCTCCGATTTGCTTCTGGCATAGTTAACAGGTGTCAGACCTGGTTTGAGCTGTATCAGCATGGTGCCCAGGTGACTCTCTGGTGAGGGAAAAAAAAAGCAGCCAGGACAGTCATCTGGGTCTGAGAGATGGCCAGTCACAACCAAAACACCCAGCCCCTGGACCAAATGTAGTAGTTAACAGAAAGGTGAGTGGGAGAGAAGAAATGCAATGAATAGGCTGGGATTGTTCCTCATTTCTTTACCCAGGAATACTTCCAGGGAAAATCAGATTTCTTGTTACTAAAAACATAGCGGCATAAATAAAAAAAAAATCCCAGGTAATACCAAATCCCTTTCTTCATCCTGAAGAATAGGCTCCTTAGGGTCTCATTTGCATGTAGGTAGATTCAAAACAGCTAATGTTGTGCAATCTAATTGGATGGCTTTTGAGTTTTACCCTGAAGCAGAAAAAAAATAACAGGGCACAGACACATGATGAAGTGCATATATATATTTGCAACAAAGATTTAAAACTGCTGCTCTGAGCACTTGCAGGAGACTCCCGTGGCATCTTCAAGGCCACCCTAGCAAGGAAGTGCTGAATTGGCACCTTTTTCTGCCATAAGTAATGAACATGGGTGCAGCAATAGAAATCAGAATGAAAAAACAGAGCTGTGGCCAACCCCATGACCTGATTCTGTTTGCATTTGATTCCTTTGGAAATAGTAGGACGAGACACGAGGGGAGAGAAAGTCCCAACGATGTTCCCAGGTGTCTGTAGCACCGTGAATGCCTAGTCTCACTTCCTGTGCTAACTGCCCATTTGTAGCCCCTCCGCATTGCTGGGACAAAGTACCTGAAAGTATGACCACCATCAGCTGATGCAAGGGAAGAGTTTCCTTTGGCTTACATTCTCAAGGGGGAAGTTTTCTCGTGGCAGGGGAAGCAGAGCAGAGCAAAGGCTGGGCATCACATCTTGTCACATCAGCTGTGAGGAAGCAGCAAGAGGAAGCTGGCTCTGGATACCCAATGGGCTGAACCAATAAAGCTCAAGGTCCACTCCAGTGACACACTTCCTCCAGCAAAACTCCACCTCTCAAAGGCTCCGTGACTGTTGTAGTTACCTTCTTGTTGCTGGGACAAACATCCAGCCCAAAGCAGCTGATGGGAGAAACGGGTTTATTTTAACTCACAGTCTTGAGGGGAAGCTGCATGATGGCGGAGGATAGCATGGCATGAGCAGAGGCTGGGCATTGCTTCTGCCACAGCAGGTCAAAAACAGCAGCAGGAAAAAGAGCTGGATTCTCACTCTGGCAATAACACCTCAAAGCCTGCCCCCAACAACACATCCCCTCCAGCAAGGCTCTACCTCCCAAATTGCCACTAGTTGGGGACCAAGTAATCAAAACACACGAGTGTATATGGGGCATCCGATTCAAACCACCACAACAGCTTTTCCAAACTGCCACCAGCTGGAGTATTCAAAAGCATGTATTCCAAACACATGAGGTTATGGGAGACATTTCACTTTCAAACTATCACCTTCCATGCTTGGCTTCCATAGACTCATGATCAGTCTACCTCAGGGTCTCCTTTCAGGCTATAGGTGCTGGGGACTTTATGTCCTTGGAAGCATGGCTGGACCACAGATGAAAGAAGTAGGTGTGTAAGTGTCCAGGTCCCCTGCTCCTGGGATGGACATATCTCTTCTTGCATGACAGAGCTTCAGCTGTTGGTGGCCACCACCTGATCCATTGCTCATCCATTGTTGCTTCCCTTCCCTTTCTTCCCCTCTGCATGTCCCACTCCCATCAGCATTGCCAGGGATCATCTCTAAATGTGTTTGTTCTCAAGTTCTTGTCTCAGGGGCTGCTCCTAGGAGAATCCAACCAAGACAGAGCAAATGCTTTCCTCTGAATTCTTTCTAACATCTGATTTTTGGTCCTGTTAACTTTGCCAAAATTTCAAGCATGTTGAAGGTAAAAGTGCAGAAAGAACTGCTCACTGGCACATTTTTCCCAAGGTGCGTGAGGGCTCAGGGCACACAGCCAAAGGGTTAGAGACAGAACCAGAAGTCTGTGGGTTTGATGTCTTAGCTGGTGTGATCCATTCCTCATCTCTCACTCTCCTGGGTATCTGTGATGGTTTGGATGTAAATGACCCCACAGTCTTGGATATTTTTGATTAAGCTTCTTAGTTTCCAGCAGGCTGAGCCCTGCTGGAGGAGGTGTTGTCACTAAGGGAGGATCTTGAGTCCAGCCTCAAGGTGTGTTCTGAGCAGCTTGAACTCTGCCTGTTCTCTTTCTCTCTGCTGTGGATGTGTGATGAAGTGAGTCAGCTTCTTCCATCACCATGAAACTTCCCCTGGAATTGTCATTCTGAAATCAACCCTTTCTTCCCAGCAATGTCACGGCAACAGTATTCTTTAACTCCTAGGTTTAGCAAAATATTCCTAATTTCAGTGTTGCTCCCCTCCCCTTAACAACAGCAACAGCAACAACAACAACAACAACAGCGTGCACACACACACACACACACACACACACACACACACACAAAGTGGCTACTGCTTGTACAATTCATAACCCCTATCCCATGGACCATTCCAGCAATGCCACTGAGGAGGGCCCTCAGCAGGTTGGGGACAGGAAAGTGGGAAATGGGGGTACCATCACAAGACTTGCTCATACAATGTATCGAATTATTAACAATAAATAAGTTAAAAAAAGAAAAAAGAAACAAATCATTTTTTTCTCTCCCAGTCTACTTCCTCTATTTTCCCTATCTCTTTCTCTCCCTCTTCCTTCTTTCCTCTTTCAGTCTCTTTCTTTCTTTTTTCTTTCATCCTTTTTGTTTTTCCTTCCTTCCTTCTTTCTCTCTCCTTCCTTCCTTCCTTCCTTCCTTCCTTCCTTCCTTCCTTCCTTCCTTCCTTCCTTTCTTTCTTTCTTTCTTTCTTTCTTTCTTTCTTTCTTTCTTTCTTTCTTTCTTTCTTTCTTTCTTTCTTTCTTCTCTTTCTCTCTCTCTTTCTTTCTTTCTTTCTTCTTGACAAGGTTTCACTGTATAGTGGCTTTCTAGGCTGATACCTTATTATGTAGCCCAGACTGTACAGCCTCAAACTTACCTTTGGAAATCCTACTGCCTCAACCTTTCACATGCTGGGCTTATAGGATTTATAGGTATGAGCCATCATACTTGGTTCTTCCTTATTTTAGATTGAAAAATATTATTTCTCTTATGTTGAATTTTAAACATATACACAAGTAAAGAATATCAAGTAATCAATCTTCTTGTACTCATTGCTCAGCATCAGGACTTCCCAATTCAAAGAATCTTATTTCATCTGGCCTTCATAATCATGACTTCAAAGTGCCTGAGAATACCTACACATAATGGGAGAAAAAGATGATGACACTGAAACAAAATAGATACTAATTGAGAGGGGGAGGAGATATAAAGGAGGGTGGGGAAGAATAATAATGGTTTATTGTCTATAATTATGGAACCTATCAATAAAATGTTTTTTTAAAAAAGAATCTTATTTTATTCATACTTCTAGTCTCCTATTGAAGCATTTTATCTACATTTCAGGAAAGATCTCAAAAACATAAGGAGTCTTTCAAAAATTACAATATCTTTATTATGCCAAAATAATGAATAATAATTCTTTAATATATTGATTAAATGTACAATCCATTGGAGCTTATATTTTTCATGTTTCTGAATAATATGCAAACAAAATCCATGTGTCCAATTTGTCTTTAAGAATTTTAAATAGAAATTAATCTTATTTTTAGAATAATTGTTTGACACAGGAAGCTTCTCAGTTTATTTATGACAAATACTCCATGTATATTCCCATCCACAATTTTCTTAGGCCAGAAGTTCTTGGAAACAAAGCCATTGGCCTTTGCCAACTGGAGAATAGAATCATCTGACTCACCCATCCTGTGAAAGGCCCCTACAGATGGCATGGGTTTTAAACTGCCTTTAAGCCTGCCTGCCACCTTGTCAACCTTAGCCATGGTCAACTGGATGGACCTTGGACCCAATGATCCGGTTGCTCACTGAGTGCCACCTACAGGTCCACAAACTCGCCCACGTGGTTCTGCATGTCCGAGCGGTGCCTACTCTCTCCTAGACCAGCATGAAAACAGAAAAAAAAATCTTTAGAACAATTTTGAGTTCATCGGTACAAAGATTTCTCCTATACTCCCTGCTCCTACAGACACACAGCCTCCTCCTCCTCATCTCCCAACAGAGAGATACACTTGTTACAAGGTTGAGCCCACACTGATATATCACCCAAAGATGGGTGATGATATACCAGGGTTCATTCTTGGTCCCGTGCATATCATGGAATTGTACAAATAATTACATGTATCTTCCATTAGAGTGCCATACAGTGTAGTTTCACCACCCAATCATCTATCTCTACTTATTACTCGCGCTTCACCCCTGGCAATGACTGACCTTTTCAGTGTCTCTATGGTTTTGCCCTTCAACAACATCATACAGTTGGAATTACACACCTTGGCTTCTCCATATGCTATTATGGTTTGAATTAGGTGTCCCATAAACTCATGCATTCTGAATGCTTGATCCCCAGCTGATGGCAGTACGGGAGGTGGAGTCTTGCTGGAGGAGGTGTGTTGCTGGGAGTGGACCTTGATGGTTGATCAGCCCCTACCTTGCCAGTGTAGCTTGGCATAGTCTCTTGTTGCTGTTTCCACCTGCTGTGGCCGAGGTGATGTCCAGCCTCTGCTCATGCCATGCTTTCCCCTGCCATCATGGAGCTTCCTCTTGAGAGTGTAAGCCAAAAGAAACAACTTTTCTCCCATTAGCTGCTTTTGGTCGAGTGCTTTACCTCAGCAATGCGAAGGCAACTACAATGTATGCATTTTGGCTTCTTGTCTTTTTTCTTTATCTTATTTATTTTTGCTTGTTTCTTCTTTAATTTTAAAAAATTAATTTATTTACATATTTGCAAGCAGAGAGAGATAGAAGAGAGACAGAGAGCATGGGCACACCAGGGCCTCCAGTCACTGCAAACTCCAGATGCAAGCCGGGCATGGTGGCTCATGCCTTTAATCCCAGCACTCGGGAGGCATTGCCATGAGTTCGAGGCCACCCTGAGACTACATAGTGAATTTCAGGTCAGCCTGGGCTAGCGTGAGACCCTACCTCGAAAAACCAAAAAACAAACAAACAAACAAACTCCAGATGCATGCACCACTTTGTACATCCAGCTTTATGTGGGTACTGGAGAATTGGGTCGTTAGGTTTTGCAGGCAAGTGCCTTGACCTGCTGAGCCTCTCTGGTTGGTGATGCTGGTGAAGTTGGGTAGGTGGAGGGGGAGGGTGTGTGGGGTGGTTTCTGCCTCAAGGACAAAGAGTGGATCCCCTATCACAAAGCGGGGCTACCTCATCAAGGACATGAAGATCATGTCTCTGGAGGAGATCTACCTGTTCTCCCTGCCCATCAAGGAGTCTGAGATGATTGACTTTTTCTTGGGGCTGTCCCTAAAAGATGAGATTCTGAAGATCATGCCAATATAGAAGCAGACTTGCACTGGCTAGTGGACCAGGTTCAAGGCTTGTGTCACCATTGGGGACTACAACAGTCATGACGGTCTGGGTGTTAAGTGCTCCAAGGAGGTGGCCACGGTCATCCAAGAGGCCATCATGTTGGTCAAGCTCTCCATTGTGCCTGTGTCAAGAGGCTGTTGGGGGACTAAGATGGGCAAGTCCCACACAGTCCCTTGCAAAGTGACAGGCTGCTGAGGCTCTGTGCTGATAGGCCTTATCCCTGCTCCTGGGGGCACTGGCATTGTCTCTGCACCTGTGCCTAAGAAGCCGCTGCTGATGGCTGGTATTGATGACTCTACCCTTCAGCCAGGGGCTGCACTGCCACCCTGGGGAACTGTGCTGAGGCCACCTTTGATGTCATCAAGACCTACAGCTACCTGACACCTGACCTCTGGAAAGAGACTGTGTTCACCAAGTCTCCCTGCCAGGAATTCACGGGCCATCTTGTGAAAACCCACACCAGAATCTCTGTGCAGAGGACTCAGGCTCCAGCTGTGGCTACCACGTGAGGGTTTTTAATACAGAAATAAAAGCTAATGAAGCCTGTTAAAAATATGCTTAGCTCTTTTTGCTGCTGAATAATATTGTATTATATGTATGTACCACGGTTGATCCATTCATCTACTGAAGGCTGCTTCCAAGTTTGTCAATTATAAATAAAGCAGTTATTGACATCTGGGTGCAGGACACACATTTTCAACACATTTGGTAGATGAGGCCAAAGGGCACCATTTCTGTGTATCTTTTCATTCATTTTCATGCTGAGGATGGAAGCCATGGTCTCAGGCGTGCTGGGCGCATGTTTTATTGCTGAGTGACATTCCTAGCTCCTCTCCATTTCTTTTTTAAAATTTGAAAATATTTTTATTTATTCATTTGCAAGGAGAGAGAGAGAGAGAGAGAGAGAGAGAGAGGGAATGGGTGCACCAGGCCTCTAGTCACTGCCAACGAACTCCAGATGCATGTTCCACTTTGTGCATCCAGCTTTACGTGGGGAATTGAACTCAGGTTGCTAGGTTTTGCAGGCAAATGCCTTAACTGCTGAGCCATCTCTCCAGCCCCCTCTCCATCTCTTTTTATCTTTCCATTTTACTGGTTGGAAAGTGGGATTGTTTGTCTTACAGAATTTTTCAGTTTGGCTCTTCCTATTCAAATCCCTATGATGTTTGTTTATTTCCTCCCTCTGCTATATCCCCCCCCCAAATGGTCATTAAATGTAGAAGTGTGATCAAATTTGAATTTTTGGGGAAGAATATAACGTAGAGGCTGTTGTGTTCTTCTGTGAGTGAGCCTTTTCATGAAGGACACCTGAAGACGAAGCATTCTAAAGTTAGTAAGGAAGACTATTCTGGAAGATTTGGGGAGGGAGGGTTTTAAGCTAGAAAATGGCAACTGAGTTCTCACCTGTGTGTCATGGTTAGTGGCACTTTTCACGTGTGTGTGTGTCTCTAGGAGGAGAAATGATGTGTAACCCAGGCATGCAGGACTTTCAGGCTTCTCAAGTGAGTGGGACCTTCGAATGAGACATTGGATACTCTAATGCCAACAATGAAGACAGTGCGGTAATAATATTACCATCCTAGGGAACCGTGGCCACAAAGACCAGTGGGAGCTCCGGTTCTGCCTGTGCTCTGTTGTGGGAAGCTCTTTCACTTTCTAACCTCTCTCTTTAATTTTTCAATGAGTGTGTAGCAATTACATTAGTTGTACTTAATACATAGTATATTTGTTCTCGGACTTTTACGACTACTGCTAATTAACTGTACTATCTTTTATTAGTGCTTGAAAATTCTAATTACTGCAGTACCGGGAAGTTTTAATATTGTTTAGTCTGCTCTGTTTCTTTATTGACTCCCAGGTTGTCCTCCCGAAAGTCGATGATGAGTCTCAGCGAGTTGTATTCCTTTAGGGAGAACCATGGTTTAGACAGGGGTTCTCCTTTGTTAGTGAGCAAACAGGGAAAGAACCAGATGTTCCTAGCACTGGGGTTCATATTGACCCCCCTGCCCATGGCTGGATTTTAAAGAATTGATGGCATTTTGTGACTGGCAAGGAAAGGCTTCCTGGTACTTGTGGTTTATGCCCCCCTTCTGTCTCTGATGATGCCCACAGAGCATGCTCAACGCCCTTCTCAGATCCATGTGTTCTCTCAATGGGAAGGTCTTCTGCTCCCCCGGCCATGCTTTCCCATCTTGGCAGGTCTTTGTCAGACACCACTTCCTCCGCAAAGCCTTCCCAGTCCAGCCTCTGCAGTGCACTGTGGTCTAAACTCCAGTGATGGGTGCTTTGGTCTTGGGTCTGTCATTTATCATCTCTGGCATGTCTCCATCATGCACATACCTGCAATGCAAACTCCGGAGCACAACATCAACTCATGGATGTCTTCAGGACTCCCACCAGCCCTGGACTGCTGCATATACCCAACCATTACCTGTCGATCATCTCTTCCTGTCTGTGGGGGAGGAGGGCTGAACAGTGATTTATTTTTTTAGTGTCTCGCTCTAGCCCAGGCTGACCTGGAATTCACTATGTAGTCTCAGGGTAGCCTCAAACTCATGGCTATCCCCCTACCTCTGCCTCCCAAGTGCTGGGATTAAAGGTGTGCACCACCACACCTGGCTGAACAGTGAAGTTGAATTTTTTATATCAGTCTATGACCTTGCCAATAGTTTTAAATGAAGTGTCACAAAATCATTGACAATTGGGTCATCTGACATGATCTGAGGTCTGTCTCAAAGTCATGTCCTCCATCCTTTGCCACAATTGTGCCTTGGGTACCAGTTAGATAGGGCACCATGTCAGCATGAGGATGCAGACAGTGTAGATACAGGGCTACAGTCAGCCGGAGGATGAGCTTTCTTCAAATGGGTGGCTGGATCAAGACAGGGTCAACACTTGCTTCAGGCAAGTCCCAGGTGCTGGGATACCAGAGGACAAGGTCAAAATGTCCCCTGTTAAGTATTCCACATCTGCTCTCCTATGAATTTTGGTGGATAACTTTTTCCAAGAAGGAGATTTCGTAACACAGTCAAGCAATGGTTTCTGCCATGATCTCTCCTCAATACTAGAGGGAAGCAGTTCCTCAGGTGCCCAGGGCCTGCAGTTGGAGCTGGGCTCCAGTGGAAGTGTTGCCATGACTGGGTGGCCTTGGGCGAGCTGTCTCGCCTCCTCACACCTGTGAAGATGTGCAGCTGTCTCTACTGGGTCACAGAAGACAGATGAGGATTCACTAAGACGACTGAAGGTTGGGTGATCTGGTGGACAGTGAAGGCTCTGTAACATTCTGAAGTGTGGCACACACAGTGGAACTTTATCCAGCTGCAGACCAAAGCGAAATCATGAAATTTGCAGGAAAATGGATGGAATGAGAAAGTATTATATGAAGTGACATAACCCAAGCATAGAAAAATAAACCCCACATGTTCTCTCTCATAGTTCCAATTAACTCATTTACTCCACAAGTTATGTATTTGAACATAATGTAACTTGGTCTTGCTCCTCTCCCAATGCCCTTTCACCCCTCCCCCCTTCCCCTTCCCCTGAAACTCCTTCTGTTGGACTTGTTCTGCTTTGATGACTTTCCCCCCCCCACCTCCATCATCCATGTCATAATTTTTCTATATTTGTATTTCTGTAGAGTGAGTGAGACCGTGTAGAGGTCAGGAAGCTAGAAAGACAACCATAATTTGCAGTGGCAAGAGGCCCTGGCATGACCACACTCTCATTCATAAATAAATAAATAAATAAATAAATAAATAAATAAATAAATAAAAAATAAATAAATATTTTGGGCTGGGGAGAAGAGGGCTTAGCAATTAAAGCAAGGGACCAGGAGAAGTTGAAAAGGGCCTTATAGGAGAGGATGCAGAGAATAATAGAACACATATAATTTGAAAGTGAAAGGCAGGCTACTGGGGGCTGAAGGATCTAAGTGGGGGATGGGGAAGGAGAGGGGGTCAGGAGGAGGAGGGAGCTGGGGAGGAGGATCAATCCAAACTTAAGTGTGTATAAAAATGCCATGGGGGGAGCTGGGGAGATGTCTCAGTGGTTGAGGTGCTTGCCTGCAAAGCCTAATAACCGGGGTTTGATTCCCCAGTACCCACATAAAGCCAGATGCACAAAGTGCTGCATGCATCTGGAGTTTGTTTGCAGGGGGCTGGAAGCCCTGGAGAGCCCATTCTCTCTCTCTCTCTCTGTATCTGTCTCTCTTCTCTCTGCTTGCAAATAAATAAAAGTTAAAAT